>JAVQJF010056297.1:0-51424 GCA_036023855.1 Gadopsis marmoratus
GGCGTTCTCATTTTCTTATGAAACTTTCTATGCGCCCCCCCCCCCCCCCCCCATCCCCCACTTCACTTGCAACACCGACACACAGACACATTCCACACACACACCCTCATGTACATGCATGAACACCCGCACACAAACAGCAGCACACACGCAGCCGGAACAAGGCTGTCATTGGGCTCAGTCTAATAGATAAAGCTGTCACGCCGATGCTGCAGTGTCTCGCAGGGCCAGCAGACCAAATTAGCCGGTCAATAATTTATGTAGAATAAGCAAAGAGAAAGAAACACTGACAGAAAAGTGAACAACACTGGGTGGAAATGGCAGCGACATAGCGAAATCACTGGTGGATTTGATTGTTGCTTTACAATGCTCAGTCGTTTTTGTTTGGGGGGTTTATTTTTTTATCCTCTTTATTTATTTCCCGCCGTCCATTAGGAGCATTTTACTTGAGCAGAAAAAGATGTACGCACCTTTTCCATGAATATTGGATTTTTGAGAGACAAATTTGACACATTGATTTGTTTACTGTTGTGCATTGTAACTGTGCATGTGCATACGTTTTACGGGATTTGATGACCTGAAATGAACAGTTTCATGTAGTAAAACAAAGAAGAAAAAATGTATGTCATAAAATCATAACCCTGTTTATAACCTGAGCCCTTTTTACAATCAGACTATTGGGGTGGTCATTATGTCATGCTCAAATATAAGGTTGTGATCCTGAAACAGGGGATAGTGATTTTATATTTCACTTTACCATTGCTTCTTCGGTCTCTAATGATCATTTAAATAAAAAAAGAATTAGCCATCAACCAGTTTGTGAAAATGTGTAGAAAATGTTTCATATATTTGGCCTATTGCTGTGCTATACCAGCCATGATACGATGTTTCGTTTACAGTCCTTTCAGTGTTTCAGCTGTCTAAATCTTAAAAAGATTTTTTTTTGTTTTGTCTTGATATTTTTTTACAGCTGAGCAAAGTGCAGGATAAGTAATTGTTTTTTATTTTACCACAGTGAAATAAAGGCACTAATATGTGGCAACTCTGATCCCGTTGTGATTGCGATGTTGTATGTTATGTGCTTTATGATACTTTGGCACTGTCAAAGTACAATTAATTGACAGAGGTTACACTAGCGCGCGTGCCCCAAGATGACGATATTCCACCTTCAAAACATGTCTCTTTTTAGTGTTGCCTTCACAAAACAAGTTTTCCTTACTATTATAATTATAGCCACAGCCATAGCTTCAAATAACAGCCTCTTCTTTTTTGGAAATGCACAGTGGGGTGCAGATGTGTCAGTATAATATTTGTAATGCTTTCTACATTTGTAACGCAATGAGGTGAACACATTTTTCCAGCCTGAAACACGTCGTTTTCTCCATTCACAGCTTAAGGAGTAATTTGGGGTTCAGTGTCTTCTTTAAGAACATGTCATGAGGATGGCCAACTCGCTCCGTAGCATTCACACGTGACCCAAATGTGTTTTTGTAACTGTTTCAGGTTAATTTGTATGTTTTTTGTTTTTCTTCGTTTTGGATTTAGATTAAGTCATCTGTTATCATTTTAACAGAATTCTTTTAACAGATAATGCATGCATTTATTGAGACAATGATGAATTTGGTATTTATTTCTCTAGTATAGTCAGACTGGAGCAGTAAAATGCAGTTTAGTTAATATCTTAGTGATGATTCTTAAGGGAAACCTGTCATCGAGAGTAAAAACAATTACATAATGAATTTAACCTGTGTAATATGCACAATACTTATCCCGCACATAATGCAGTGTGCAATCATTTCTATAAAGTTGACCTGAGATACTCTTATTTGTGTCTGCTGATAATGTAATGCCAATAAACAAAAGTTAAGATTGCATATCACAAATCATGCAGTCATAATGTCAAATGACAGAAATTCAACCATTAACAATGGACTGTCATGTATAACATTTGATATGAGTGTGAAACAGTTTAACTTTTTGCACATAACACTTCTTTCTTGCAGATAGCTGAATATATTACCATCACTCTGACATAGTTCATACAAATATTCAATATTGATGCCCCTTAGGTTTTACATATCTCCCAGATGGCCATTTTGATGAGCTCCTGAATGACAGTAGTATCTGTTTTTGTATTGTGTTGTTGGACAGCATAGATGACTCCTGATTTGCATCACCTCTGTAACACACACACACACACACACACACCACACACACACACACACACACACACACACACACACCAGTTCAGCTACTCAGACTTAACTATTCAGCAATGCAGGGTTACAGTGGCAAAGCATACAAGCACTCTTGTTTGATATTAACCCTTATCTTTTTGGGACTGCAAGTCCCATGACAAGAAAAAATGTTGCCAAGGATCTGGTAGAAAAGATTGTTGTGTGTTTGTGTCTTTTGAAAAGCAGAATGCAAAGTGTGTATTTCTGTGCAAGTGTGTGTGTGTGGCCTTCAGGCCTCTCCTATCCTGCTCCTGCCCCAATGGGAGGGCTGCCTGTAGCGAGGTGAACCATCACACTGAACCACCCACCCCCTCCCTCCTCTCTCCCCTACTCCTCCATCTCTCCCAGGAGTGGACCAACACCTCTCCGCTGGCCAGAGGGAAGACCAGCGCCTCTCCTGGGCCTCCTTCTATGTCTCCAATCAGCCTGCGCTGCCATGGCCCTAGGGCTGCTGCAATGTGATAATCTCTGCCTTTTGCGTTATGCATTGCCCTGATGAATTCATCTTGTGACCACCTGGCACTCGCTGTTAGGAATTCAAGTGTTGTTTTTGCAGCAGAGGCTGGGGCGAACGCTGTGAGGGACTGTTTTCTGACTGTCAGAGAGACCCTCTTCTCCTCCCTCCCCCTTCACTTCATCTCTCCTCCTCCAACATCGGCAGAATGTTTTAACCTCTCAGAAGACCCTGGCGTATCTGCTGTTGTGGTGGCAGGAGTGGGATTCTTCACCTCAGCAGGACCTGTGTGGGAAAAAGCCCTGCTTGGTATTTAAAAACGGAAGGGCTTTTTGCTGTAAGACAAATTGAAACGCAGGAGGCTAGAGAGGAATGTGGCTGTCAGAGTCAACAGCTGCTAGTTTTTCGCTATGAATAATCACTGAGGTTGACCCATGGAAGCTGAGGATTGTGTAACACATATTTCGCAAAATTAAAGGTCAATGCAAACATGTGGCGAAGCTTGTGCCCCATAACTTTTGGCTTTTTTCAAAGCTGCTTTTGTGACCTCAATTAAATTATGGAAATAGAAACTTGAGGCAGACAGAATCACTGTTGTGTTTCAGTGTCGAGTTTTATAATACAGGTTCAATCGAAATAATGAATTAATAGATGCATTTTTCATAAACCTTCAGCAAAAATGTGCACCCCGATGCTGAAGAGTCTAAATTTGAATATGGTCTCACATGTACACTATGTAGTCACACTGCACTTGAAATAGCTTGTGGCTCAAAACATTAGAATTTCATATTTTCTTCTGTGCATGAATGCAGAGAGAGAGAGAGAGAGAGAGAGAGAAACAGATGGAGAAAGAGTGTGTATATGCAAGAGAGCAATAGAGTGTCCATGTCCTTGGCATCACACCAAATCTATAATTTACACTTTTACATAATTGGACTTTGCCTTTGCTGCTTATTGATTGTGCATCCTCGTCTTCTCATTTTCTCCAAGTGACAGAGCAGCATGGGAACATTTTTAATAAACCATTTTGGAAAAATAAAAAAATAAAAAAGCTAGACACCTCACCGAGACATGTCCCCTGTCTAAGAATGCGAAGCGCAATGAGAGACCACCGAGTGATGGCATACACACTGCAGAACACAGGCATGTGTCAGTTCTTTTGATTTCACACTCATTTAATCATATTACATTCAAGCCAGGCCAGGACACTGAACAGACACGGTTCTCACCGCCGGGTCCCTCAACAGGACATTTTTTCAATCCCTCACAAATGTATTTTTCCACAAAATGAAAAGAATCAAATGACGGTTCGACTTGTTTACTATGCCTCATTATGTTGTGCTGTAAGTGGATATGATAAATTGTGCTATATACCAGGCGTGCTTGCCAGTAAAATCTGATAAGAGAAATATTTACCCCCAGAGTTCTGCCAGTAAACCACCAGTGATGGATGAGCAAAGGACAGAATGTAACATTGATTTTCCAGACACTGCAATTTTTGGTCCAGAATCTACAATGAAATTTAATTTTTGTCTAAATATCCGAATACATTTAAAGCAGTATATGCAATTTATGTCTCTCAACAATATTATATTGTTCTGTTATTTTTTAAGATTACACTACAATATTGTGAACATACCTCTAAAAAACAGTGTTACATATTGATGGAAATTAGGTGGGGCCATCAGGTTTAAAATACAATGACAAACCACAGCAGCAAAAGCGGTTTTCTTTGTTGGTGAAAACAGTTGACATGCTGTCAAAAGAAGTTGCAAGAGTCAGATTTTAAATAGCGTTGAAGTCCCTAGTTTTGTATTCTCAGCACTAAGTCATCTAAGACTCAGACAAGTATGATACATCTTAGGGCCAAAGTTCCAAGATGAAATATTAATCAGAGATATCTTGCCAGGCTGTCACTCTCCTATCATCCACAGGACTTTGGACTTGTTAGCCAGGTAGCTGGCCCCGTAGGGGAGGCCCCGTGGCAGAAACTATACAAGGAACTGCTGAGTGGGCAGGTGTCTTTGTGTGAAACCTCTCAGTTGTTTTCCTGGACTAACTGTTTGTATTGCTCTGCCTCTGATCATGAAGGGTAACCTTAATCGTGGCGGGTGAAGCCAATCTTTGTGAGCTGTCATTAAAACGGCCCCCATGGGCATGGTAGTGCAGTAGTAATTTTGCACTCAGGGCTATTGAAATCGCCATCTAAAGAATTACTCTTTTTTTTTTCTCTCTCTTTTTCTTTTCAACAAGCTGGCTTCAAATCTCCCATCTTAATCCTCGGAACAGTGTTTGATTGAACATGACAGCGCTGTAACTAAACTTGAAAGGGGGCTCAGAATACATGCTGCTGTCGTGACTTTCTTTGGAAGTAGCATCAGCTACTTTTCAGGAGGTTTGAGGAACCAAAATTTGCTGAAATCTCTTCTTCTATCGGGCGCTTAAGGCTGAAATAGATGCCACACGTGATCAAGTGTATCAAGCAGAACAGAAGCGGCCACCATTTTGTTTAGTTTTTTGTGGAATTTAGTACTTAATATTTTCATTTGGTACCTTTAGTTTCAGGTGGTGGAGAAAGCAGAAGTAGAAGCTTCAGGCCAACTGTGATGGACTTGGGGCAATTATACCTAATTGGGTCCGATTGGTTTCCTTAAAGCTTGTCCACTCACTTCCCAGTTGAGAGTGTCTTGGCTGGGAGTCGGGACTGGAGTGATGCCATTGCTCCTGGCATCTGGTGATACTTTCACTGAGCACCGGCTCGCATGGTTTCTCCTTAACCAACACCCAGACTCACTGTGACTACTGCCTTAATGCTGCCTAGCTCACAGTTACAGCTGTGTACCTTCAGAAAGGACAGGGCAGACTAAGGAATATGAATTCCAGCGGTGTTGAACTCAGCACAGTTTGGTAAAGGATATATGAAATGTCTTATGACTTTAAGTTCATGTTATAATCTTACAGAAATACTGTACATTATCCACCTTTGATTTTATTAACAAAATACGTTTCAAATCGTTGAATGTTGCGAGTATACATGTGTGTATTAGATCAGAATATAACATCCCCAGAATGCTGCTGACTTCACCCACTATATTGTGTGTTCTCATTTAGGGTCTTCCTCCTGCTCCTCGATGCTGCTGCAGACTAATAAGCTTGTCCTGTAATCACGTTAGCCGCCCTGTCGGCCCCAGCCAGGGGACCTAATTGGGACAGAGCCTTGGACAAAGTGAAAATTAATAACTTTTGTCAAGCTCCTGGCGCATTGTCTTATGAAGCAGCGCAGGTCAATTAGAAAGCGTGATACGATAAGGTCCAAGCAGCAGAGGAGAGCTGACTCAATTAGGACAGGGACTGGACTGGTGAGCCGGGAGTCAGAGAGGGAGATAGAGAGAGATTTCATCCCTAAACTGCAGGTTAATGTGCTGAAGAAATGGACTGTTAGTTGCATTCAAATGTCTTTTGTAAGTTAAGGGGACATGGCATCATACAGATCCACGGGAGAAATTTACTATCTGGAAACATTTTTGTATCTCCACACTAAACTAGATGTAATGATTTTAAGCAGCTGCCTTACTCGGTGTGTCCATATGTGTGTGCATGCACATGTGTGCGGGGTTGTGTGTGTTTGCAGGGAGCTCGTGGAGCTGTCACTGAGATAGACTGTTCCCATGCAAGCTGTACAAACCCCTGAAGCACGTATCAGTGATGCGCATCAAAGGAATTGTGTGAAAGTCTTTATGGTTGTAATGGATGGGCAGGCGCCAAACTGGAAAACTCTTGATGCTTTCCCTACCCTCTTTTATTTCTCCCTCCTGAAAATGATGTGTGGGACCAAGTCCAGGAAAAATGTCTGCGAATCAGTGGCCAGGCTTACTGGAATCGCCGGCTTCCTTTCCGTTTTACACCACCATCATTAACGGTTTGTTTGTCGTTAAGCATTATTACGTAGCCCACAATAGAAACGGGGAAATCTTCAAACTTAATCTGAGCCTTTACGCTGCATCTCATGATGGGCCTCCTTCCTCCCCCTACATGTGCTAATGATTCAGAGTGTCTCAGGACTGCCACAACACATGTAATTTAATTATCAGCTTTACTTGGTGTCAATAGTGTCTGCAAAACACAACCGGCTCATCAGCAGCCAAGAAGTGCAGGGCTGGAGATCGTTTTCTCTGGGGAGGAAGAACACACTTATCTTTGACTCACCATATTGTCCCTGTGTTTCCTCTCATCCCACTACCTGCCTCCCTTGTTGCTTCCCTTTGAAATCTACTGCTGCATTGTCGCACTGTACTGTAGTGTTGCAGTATTTATCATGGAGTACACAGGGCCAAAGTTCAGCCCTAACATCTTTGATACCATGTGCTTTTGGGCCACGTGTGGCAGTTAACTGGCATTGTCGGCTCAGATATGGCCTGGCTGATGGTATCTGGACCAAATCTTCACAAAATCTTCCAATCTTATTTCAAACTATCTCCAAAACCGGAGGTAAGTTCTCAGGTGAATCGTCAAGCTTTTAGAGTCCTATCCAAGATGTGACAATGATACACCATCTACTAGCACTTCAGTATGGTGCCACTTTGCTTGACGTCACACTCACAGCTACGGAGGGCTCTCTGTATTTTGGGGGAGGTTATGGTATAAATAAACAGGTAAACTGTTGGACACATTTTCCATTGCCTACAAGGAAACATCTGTAACCATGGATACTGATAGACTCAGTGTTTGCCCTGCTGTTATATTGTGGTGTTTCCAGGCAAAATGCACAACATTCCCAAGATAATAAGTACTACTATAAAATGGAAATATGACAAGAGAGTCAAATTAATTTAAGGACAAAACATGATGTTTACACTTTTTAATTCAAACGTCACACCATATTCCATTATTTGTCATGAAAAGACCCAATAGTGTTACATCCATGACCAATACAGTGCTTGACAGAACTTAAATTGTTATGGAGTTTCCTTGATTCCTCTGACAATTGCACATGTGTTTGAAGGAAGTGGGGTATCATAAGTAAGCTGTGGACCAGGTCCGTTGGAAGATTTTATAGTTCACTTCCATTACCCAGAAACTGATGTGCGATGCCAAACTGCCCAAGCAAAAGTGCAAACAAAGGCAGTGTTTAGGGCAAAGCCAAGTGGCCAGAATGGGATTGAGCCCACAACTCAACAACTTTACTGTGCATTTAAAACAATAGTGAGTTGAACTATGCTGAATTGATCTGAACTCATGTACATTGATTTGAGTTGAATGATGTACTATTATAAGGGGTTACTGAAAATGCCTCGGCAAAACCACTCGCATGTTGTTGTTCAGCCGTCCCACTGCGTGAGGCACCGCTGCAGCTCCTAATCCAGCACCATGAAAGCGATCAAATAGCCCGTACATGGTCACATAATGTGATACTGTACGCATCACACTGTAACATGAGGCAGATGTCTCAATCTGTACTTTCCAAGTATCCCAATTGTTAGCAATTCAATCTTAGGCTACATCTGCGTGTAACCTAGTAAGCAGTCCCTCCTGCCACCACATTATTGTTCTCTCCCATCACTGTTCCTTCTCGTGGAAGTTTCAACTCCCTCCCATACAGGTAATGCAGACAAATGGGGCTTTAATGCTATTCAGAGTCCCATCCTACATTCCCTCGCTTTGTCATCAGTTTGCCTCCCCTTTAAACGCATTTCTCGACCTTAAGCAGCACTTTATTGTGGCGTGTTATTTTGTCCAATTGGATTAAATGGACAGTAACTAGGAATCCATTTGAACCTGATCCTTGCTCAGGCTTCCTCAGCCAACTCCATTAACTGTCGTACTTGTCCAGAAGCCCTCCCGTGCAATGGCCAAATGTGTAAGTTGATGCATCATCAATAACCATGCAGAGAGAATTGCACAGTCTTTAAAAAGTAAAACCTTATATTTTACGTCTTTCCACTGAGGCAGCAGATCAAATCAGCAACAGCGCAGGGCCCGCTCTAATATGTTTAAACACTGATGAGACGCAACTCTAGACTCCCCTGAATGGGACCACGGCACTCTCACACTCAGTGTCTCAGCGTAAAGTGGTCTCATCCATGAAGTTAGGAGTGTAGACACAGACACCGGTGCTAGTTTACCCACATTAGAGGCCCCTTATCAGGGCTTTCGAGACCCATACCCTTCTCACATCTCCATCATGAAATACTTTTCTTTCCTATGGAGTGGTCTCCCTTGTGAAGCTTTGAGAGGGGAGAGGCAGGAGCTCGGCATATGAATCCCTGTGGTGAGTGCTGTTCTCTGGGCTTATTCCATGGATCTCCCCCATGCTGTCTGTTGGGACCCTCTCTTGATGCTGTAGAGTAAGAGGACACCAATGCCCTGAGCAGCCTCTCAGATTTATTGAAACTTCATGTCCTATCCCGGTAGCTCATTTGTCAGGAGACCTAATTTACACTGGCCCTTAAGACTAATTGCAAATTTGCGAAAAAATGCTGATGTCGTTGGAACTGAGGAGGGCTTTTTTTGCCCCTCCCTAAGTGTCCCTTGCCATGCATTTGCTAATGCGTTTCATCTGTAGAGCATAAAATAGACCGTGTTTCTTTCCTGTGTGTGCATGAGGGAGAGAGAGGGAGTGCAAAGAAAGAGCAGTAGGGTGTGTGAGACAGAAAACGCTCCAAGATAAACCCCTAATGGGACTACTAACAAACAGGAAATTGTGACAAAAACACAAACATTATTTACTGTTTAATTCAATTCTGGGTGACCAATGCCCTCCCATCTTCCCTATCAAGTTATCAAGGCCAGAAACAAACCCCAAGACACCGGGCCACATGGCACTGTCTATTCTTGGCAACCAGCAGACACCACATGACAATTAGCAGTACAATTATCCCAGCCACTGGGTAGCTGTATGTGCAGATGGCAATTGCTCCTAATGAGAGGACTTCTATGAAGCAGAAGATATGCATATGAAATATAGAGGGGACTGTGTTAAGTTGCTGTTGTACACATTTTTTAAATCCAAATTCTCCATTTCTGCATTTCATTCCTGCATATACATTGCATCTGCATCCATACAGACATGGCATGACTGCATGTAGTTTTATGGAAATGTCTTAATCATAAAAGGGCAGATTCTTGAGGTTTCTGCAAATATTCCCCATAAATACATAATGTTTCAAACTGTAAAAATCCGGGAAGAAGGAAGGTCTGTTGTTAAAGACAGATCATGGTTTCACTCTGACCGTTAGATTACATTTCATTTATACGTCTTCCAACAATAATGTTTATATCTTTAAGAGGGTGTGAAGTATTTTGGGCTAAATGGCAGAGCCATGGTGCTTGAGTGTTCTGTGCAGATGTGAGTGCAAAACACATGCTGGTTGATTTGAGGGATCATATGCAACCACATGACTGAATCAGGAGATCTCCTCCCTTCATCAAGGTTTTGACAGCATTCAGCATACTTTGTGGCCATTTTCACATGCAAGTATTTAGAATCTGACAGATTCTTGTCCTGGAGAAAATGTTTCAGGAAATCTCCTCTGCATGTGTGCACACAATTTTGATTTGGGGGTTTCCAGTAATTATTTTTTCACTTGTAGTCCTTGCATCGTCTTGAATACTGTCCTGAAATACAGCACACTTACACACACATAGAAAACCTCCTTCCCCTGTTCCTAATATGTTTTGACGAAACAGGTTTTCCACCATATTTCAGCAGCAAAACACGCATGCACAGAGAGAAAAAACACGTGTAAGGGTTGAGCAATTATCTGATTACAAAAAACATTATATGTCAAAAGGAACAACAACATGTAATTGGCTTGGTGTGTTGGAGCAGCAGAAGGCCAGATGTAAAAATGTGTGCATGCCTGTCAATGTAATGGCTAACAGCTTGACCGCATAGTCCATAAGGCCTGCACCAGGAGGGCTCAAACAGCAATAAAATTCAATGCTAGCATTTGTTAGTACTAGACACTCCAATTTGATTGGTAAAATTCACACTCTAATGGGCTTATAAAGGATTTCTTGGGCCCAGAACAATGAGCTGGAGGGCTAGAGCAGTGCCAGGTCATGGACACCCAGCGATTCACAACATCCCCCCCTTCTGGGCATGCTTAGTTTCCACCATATCCACCAGTTACCCTCTACAGCTCTGTTTAAAAGCCAGTCGGGATGTTCCAAAGGTATTTAATAGTAGTGGTGGTGGAGGTGTGTGGGGTGGGGTGGGGTGGGGTGGGGTGGGGTGGGGGGACCTCCCACATTCAAGTTCAACCACAGAGCCATGGCTTTTCTGTTTCTCCCCACCCCATCTCTGTCTCTCTCTCTTACTCTTTCTCTCCCTCTCCCTGAACATATGTGTAAGTGCAGAAAAAACAGCTCTTTAACCAGAGGCACCTTTCTCTTGCACCTTGCCCATTTGCTCCCCTTTCTGGTGAAGACAACACAGAGCGATAGAGAGCCCACACATAGGGAACACATTTACCCAGGCAAAGGGCCAGAGCATTGCATTCCCATGGACCTGCTAGGGGGAAGAACTGCAGAGCACATTTTACACGTAAATATTCAGAATTGGATGTGGCACATCCTCCCTTTTTTTCTTTGTCCTTTTTTTTCCACCTCTCTGTTTCTCATGTCTCATCCCCTTCACTCCAATCAGGCTTCCATGTTTTGACTGACTGTGTTGGCCACGGTGGCCAAGACAGGAGTAAAATAAAAGCAGAGAATGGATTGATTTGATTTTAGTTTGTATTGCGTCAGGAATTCAGACTTATATTTTATGCCTGTTGCTACAGTCAACTTTACCTCATGGTTCAGATATCTGGGGGTAGGCAGGAGGAGAGCGTGTTCAACACTCCCTCTGTGAAACCATGTGTTCTGTATGTATTTGTTTTTGTATATTTGTCTATTGAACTGTCAGATGTGACTTAAGGCCTTAGGGTTTGTTTTGTTTTGTGTATGTGTGCAAGCCTTGTTGCCTCTTGAGACCATTGTGTGTAGTCTCCAGTTCTCCTTTGAGATACTGATCTCTAGTTTCATCTTTTACATATGTAACCAGCAGTAATGACTGCTCACTTCCAACTGTGTGCACATGCGACTACATGTGTTTAATGCGCATGCCAAACACTCTCCATCAGCGCCTCACGTTGGCGGATGTCTGTCTGTTGTTTGTTGTGACTGTCTTATGTGGTTGATGTACTCTAAATGCCTGTTTAATACATGCAGTAAAACCAACTGGCCGGTAGGACCAGTAAAGTTGAAACTTGAACTACCGCTAGTACTGTATTTGTGTGAATGTGTGTGTCTGTTTTCTGTGTTTGTAATAGCAATTTAGTGTAGCATTTATGATCTCAATCTCAGTGTGCGTTTCTTTCCCTTCCCCAGTGGTGGTGATGGTGGCAGTGGTGGGATTTTGGAGTGGGTGTTTGCTCCCTTTCAACAGTCTCTCCACATTGCCTCCTGCCTCCTTTGTCTTTTTATAGCCTCCTTCTGGGAGTCTCTGCACTCTCCCCGAATGCACCACAAGCTAAAACACCTCTCAGTTCCTTCGCCAGAGCCCGTTACCCAGGGAATACTGCTATTCCTCCCCTACTTTTCTACACACACCTTCTCTCGCCCCCCCACCTCCAGTCCCACTCTCTTCAGCCTGTGCTGGACACACATTTTTGTTTTTGCAGCATGAGCATGAGGGTGATACGTGAGTCATAGCGTTACACTTGAAACTCAAGCCTTGGTTTTCAAGTATGACAAGTTTAACCTTATGTGTTCCTGATCTATTGTAATCACCTTTCATCTTCATCTTGCAGTGGAACGAATGTGGATCATTCTTTGCACTATGAAATCATTCAGACAACTGCTGATTTATTGTAAAAGCATGCTGACCAGTATGTGCTGCAGTCTACCAAATGAAATTTATCGTTGTCAGCTCCAGGAGCTTCTCTCTAAGATCCCATTGTGATTGCAAGAATGATATTGTCACGCCGTGTCACGCCTCTTGTTAGCTCCTGTTTTATTTTGAAGGGCTATTCTCTGTTCACTGTTATGATTTACTTCCTGTCTTTGTTCTTTTCCTCGCCAGTTTTGATTAGGTTCACCTGTGTTTCATTACTCACCTGTTCCTCATCAGCCTGTTTGCCCAGTTCTTCCTTTGCCTAGTTGCCAGATTGTCTTCATACTTACCTGTCAAGCGGTCTAGCGTTATCTCCATGGCCTGTTGTATATCGTTTTGAGCAGTTCCTGTTTTACCTGTGTGATCGTTGCTCTTGGGTTTGAAGGTAATTTTGATGTTAAAGAAACACACCAGTGGTGTTGCCAGTGCCAGTGGGGTTCATAGTTTTACACCTGTACTACCATACCACACCTCTTGACATGCAGGTTGTATTTGACTCATTACAATACAATATGAGAATCAACTTGCTGGGACTTGGGTTAGGTAATCCATCGCAATTTGTTTTTTTTTTATTTAAATGTGTTCATTGATATGTGCTGTGCCGTCACAAAATGAAAGCCATGCCAGAACAAACAGTAAGCAAATTATTTTAGTCTTACCTTGCATTTCAAAGTAGATCTAGCACAATAAATTGGCAGATATTAGCATATTTCAGATAGATCAGTATCGGCGTGTATGTTGTCGAACAAGCAGCAAGAAATTGCAGTGAAGAAATGCCAGGCTAGGTTTGATGTAATTTATAAACTGTGTCATTACAGTTTGTCCAATACTTTAAAAGATAAAGACCAAATCCAGAGCTTTTTCAACTTCCCTGATCAAGATCCCGCCTCAAATTATTCAGTATCAGTCCGGCTTTATTACAAAGGTTGTTAACTGAAGGCCAACTCTTTAGGTACTATTTAGTGCACCGATATGGACAGTTTTTAACTGCATTAGTACTGAGAGGTGACTTCATAAAGTAAGTAGTAGTAAATAATAACTCTCTGTTTACATTATATTAGTTTGTAGTACTAATTTAACTTAAGTCTGCATACAGCAAAATAAATGGAATCCAATGGTGGCCCAGAGTGTGTTGGAAAAAGCTCCAGCCCACCGTGACCCTGCACAGAATAAGCAGATATAAAAAAAAATGGAGGGATAGGTGGCATGTTAATTTAACACCATAGCAAGATGAAAAAAGCTATGGCTGCCCAGAAGGTAGAAAATCAATCAAAAAAATTATGCTGTGCTTTCAAAAGTGGTCAGCATGCAGTAGTATAATGTATATATATGTTTAATGGGCCATAACAAGCAAAACCACCTCTATGGCCCGCAGACTGCGAGTCTTTATGGTGTTTTCTTTGTTTTCCACACAGGCCTTATTAACCACATAAGCCATTACTTAGTTTAGGTAATTCATGTGTCTACAGTTTAGATAACTTATTGCCTCTTTCACCATGTGCTGGCAGCTTTGCACACCCAGCCCATTCCTAACCGGCCCTGGCCTTCTTCCTGTCTCTGTCCCTCACCACACCCGCCCTGCACCCCTGTGTGGCATCAGACATGCAGGCGTGCCACTGCACTGACATGGTCGTTTGTCTTCTGACCGTCGTGGCATATGGAGAGGGCTGGCACTGCACAGATGTCCACTAAGTGCTGATGAAGGGAGTGAGGAATGGATGGGCTGGGGCTAAGAGGATCTTTGCCGGGGCTGCTGGAGCCTGGTACTGCTCTGCCCTGCTGGTGTTATTAACTTTACTGTACTGAGGAGGGGGGGCAATGAGTCTATTCAATAAAGAATGTGTTTCCAGATATCTAGGAAGGTGAGCGAGCATGTGTTTGCCTTCGCTCTCTCTCCATCTCTGTGTGTCTGTATCTCTCTATCTCTATCTATAATGTGTGTGTGTGTGTGTGTGTGTAGGCAGGCTAGTGGGTGCTGCCTGGTGGAGCTCCAGTGTACTGAGGAGAAGGAGGGGTTTGGGTTAAGGCTGTAGGTAGAGCCTGAAAAGAATAATTTGCAGCTTAAGGCCAATAGCTTCAAAGTCATGAATCCTCAGGGTGAGCCAGCCAGGCTCTGAACCTGTCAATGGTAACTTACTCCTCGGATACCGCGCCAAAGACTTCAATAATGACATCACCCAGGCATGGGGGTAGGGGATGGGAGCTGGGGTAGGTTAAGGGAGAGCTGAGAGACCTGCCAGCCTTCAGAGGTGCGAGCGCGGCCCTTCAGAGTACTTTGTAGTCCCGCTTGACGAGGGCTTTGCAGTTGCCTGATACCGGCCATGTTGTTCCCTGTGCAGATTGGCCACAGAAGCCACCAGGGTGGCTTATCAGATTTATCGAGGCTTAGCATGTTGACATTCAGAGTGTGTATGTGTGTGAAGGAGCAGCCGGGTGAATAGGGAAAGGGGTCATCCCTCTAACAATCCACTCGTCCCAGTTAATTTAGACAGCACCCTGGGGTCTGACAGTGAAGAGGCAAGACTTTGCACCACCCCTCACAGAGTCCTTAGGCCTTGCCCAGCAAAGCACTTACGTAGCTTCTCACACGGAATCCACCTTTTTCCCCCGCACTTTTAATAATGCTACTGCGGTCAAAGTCGCGAGGTGAAATTAAATTCGACAGAGTTGTATTTATCTCACCATGTAGACCTACTGTATTTAATTCTATGGGCAATGCCACAGTCTGTCTGCAACCAATTGGTAAGTTTACCACAAACTAATAGGATGTGGATATGTTACCTTGAACATATGGTGTTTTTGGAGGAGAATGTGCGCACCGCAATCTTGTCTCTGTCAGTTTTCCCAAGCTTAGGTTTCAGACACACACTTCAAAGTCCCTCTAATGAGTGGAAAAACATTGCCGGCTCCTGCACGACATTAAAGAGTGCCATTTCTTTTCTTTTTTTGTGTGTGTGTTGTTGTTGCGTTATATTTCACAAGCCTTCTCTTCCAAACGTTAGCAACTCATTTTCACCTCCAGCACAAACAAACAGTGAAGTACCACCTATTGTAGCCAGTATCAAAGGCAGCATTTGTTAGCAATAAAATGCTGGTTTGACATGGCTCCAACACAGATATTTGTGCTCAAACACTGGCCAACATTTCTTTAGGCCACAGAAATCAAAAAGGGAGGGAGAAAGCAATATATAAAGCGTGTACGAGAACTGCCAGACAAGCTACACTTAACGTACTTCAGTTTTATTTAATTGCTCAATTGCAAATGCTTTGTTCTCCCTGCTGTCATCTTTTCAGTTATTTTTCCATTTTGATCGGCACTGTGTTGTTTGGAGAACTTGGCCCCTATTAAAAGCATATCGAATTTGGGACGTGCTTCCCAGCCTCCGTAACAGATATGGAGAATCGATAAGAGCACCCCCCCCCCCGCTCCTCTCATGTCTAAAAGGATGGCTGTGTGACAATAGGTCTGGCTCACGCTCCTGAGATCCTACCCAGGACAGGTCACATTATCTGTCGGGTTGCATAAACGCTCATTAACCCCTTGGTGACACTGCGGGGCAGAGCGTGGTGACTGAAGCGAGGACGTTTGATTAAGACCTTAAATAAATCCAGCTGTTTAAATACGCCAAGATCTGAACGCACTCAAGTGTTGTGTTTCTGTTACAAGTTATTTTGACGGCAAGTTTCAGCAGGTCTCAGTCGCCTGAGCCGCATTTAGCTCCCTCAGCATCAGTACCAATTCCATTTAGGGGTAAAAATGTCAAATTCTCCCTCGACTCATTCCCAGGTGGTGTTTGTGAGAGAAACGGAGGAATAGTTCAGAGAGACATACGGAGAGACGGACAGGATAAAAAATGAGCAGTGGGGTTTGTTCAGGTTCAAGATGCATTGTGTCTGTTGGCAGCTTGTTGGGCCAACATTGTTTGACGTTCTACCCCTAGTGCGTTTGTGAGCCTTTGAGGGCTTTATGGCTCGGTGTGACTCTGCCGCCAATAGGTTCCAGATGCCGCCGGTGTGGGAACTGTGGAGTAGAGCGAGAGGGGAGACAGGGAAGAAGCATAACCAGGTGTGACCCATTGCAATCTGGGATGTTCTAAATGGATATTCAGACTAATATGAGTATGCGTGTGTGTGTGTTTGTGGTGCAGAAACAGGGGGATGAAATGTATTCTCAGTCTGACACTGGACAGACAGACAAACAGACAGGTAGACAGACTTGTGGACACACAAAAACACTGTAATACGCAACCTTTTTCTGTTAACTGCGTACCTCTTCGCTCCTGCAAGTAGCCCCGTGCACACACCCTCTGCCAAGGCACGGAGTTCATGGTTTGAGTCGCGTTGTTCAGCACATTTGCAGCTGGCACCAGTGAGGTCCAACATATGGCAGCACTCTGAGCCTTCAAGCCCAGTGTTGGGGCTCCGAACAGAACCTGCCAGCTCCACAGTGGCCTACTGTAAGGGAAAATTGTCAGCAGGACCATTTAAGGTCCCAAACCACAAGCACTGATAAATGTCTGCATTTCTCTGTGTAATTACCTTCAATCCGGTGTCCCTTTTCCAAGAGGCCAGGAAGGAAACAACAGCGCTTAGAACAGCAACAAAATTTAACCGGTAAAAAAATGGCCAGAAACGCTCTGAACGCTGACTAAATGAACTATGGTTCTGCTGTGCATGATTTAAGCAAAACAAAAAAAAGAGATGAGGGTGGGAAGAGTTAAGCCAATGTGTTTTTCATTTAAGACGGGAAATTTGCATTGGCTAGAAGTCTACGGTCACTGAGGACAGCAGAGGTTCAATGTCAATTGTTCATTCAAGTTCATTGCAAGTTTTTTTATTTTATGGTTTGTGTCAGTGTGGGCACGACATATAGACCTCAAATGAATGAAAAAAATGCTGAAAAACAAGAAAAATTTCTGCGGAATACATTTTTGTGACATATTCACATAATTACGTTACAGCTTTTATAGTACACATGAGAATGGAGTTGTTAAAAGTTGTTTCGGTTTTACCAAAAGTAGCTAATCCTGCACCAGTGCTCAAAAATGAACAAATATAATTTGTCCCTTATGTGATCACACAGTGGGGTTAAACATTGCTTATTTATCACATAGAAAAGTTGATGGAAAAGGGAGCTGCAGCAGTTTTCATCTTTGACCAATTTGTGTAAGCGAGTAAGTTTATTTAAAAAGGTAAATAGATTGCAGGGATTTTGGAAAAAGTGTATTCTGGATCTTGGTTGCGATTTCAATTTCGAAGAAAAATGATTGGAGGCCTTTATTCTTCTTTTGAGGAACTGAAAGCACGTGACTCGAAATCTTTTTTGTTTGTGTTTGTTGTATAAGGCAAAACACTAAACCATGTCGCTTTAATGTACGATGTTGGAAGTAGTTGGAATCACAAATGAATGTCACGAACCATCAGTCACATGAATTTTGAAATAGCCGCAGCATGCTGTGCAAAAAAAAACCTTTCCTGTGTAAGGCTTTTTATAGCAAAATATTACCTGCTACTGGTCTCCCAGGGCTGCTACTGTTGTCGATAATCCCTTCCTCTTCAATCCATCATCTACAAAATAAACACAGGCCACCCCCCCCCCCCCCACCCGTGTCTGACTTAGAGAGGTGAGGGCCCGTTAACCTGCACACCGGCCACCGGCTCGGGCTGCAGATTCCCCGCCTCTCTGTTTAGATTATTTCCGCGGAGGCGGGTGACTCTCTTGTGTCACTGATAACAGCACAGTAGGGTGGTGGCAAGAGGGTCAAACCACAAGGGGAATAAAAAGCTCAGGAAAGAAATATCTTTATCCCCTCGAAAAAGTACGTTTCCCCCCAAACTTCTTCACCATGGCGCAAGGCTATTACACTGATAGAAATTCTTCTCCCTCCTCGACAGTCTGGCCCTGAGTACACGAGGGGCCAAAGTCTTAGCCACATCTCAAGCTAATTTACAAAGATCCCGAATTATTCTCTTATCTTGGGCTTTAAAGGTTGTAAGGTTGATTAACAAGGCTCTGTCCTGTTTATCAGTTTGGGGCTGGGTGTGGAAAATAGCCTGCGATAAGTGCACAGACCATTAAACATTCTATTTCCCCTAATATTTGTCGGCAACCATCTGCTTAACTGATCTCCCTTCACTTTAATTAAAAGGGATTCCCGTCTTGTTGGGGTCATTATGTGCTGGCGGACGCCAGGAGAGGGGTTTGTGATGAGTTCAGCGTTCCCTCTGTCCCTGGGTTGCCAGAGGGCTTTTTTCATCCTCCCTTCCACCCTCTTCAGAGTTAACCCCTTCCTGTCCTGCTGCACTTCCACCTTGTTATTTAGCGGGTGAGGCAGCCTAAAGAGTTTGTAAGCCCAACAATTCTAAAAACAGATCCAGTGTGTGCTGGTGCAAACTTTTCTCTTCACTAGGGAAGTGTATAGATATTCACACTATCTCCCTCAACTCCGGAGCATGAGACTCTGGCTGTAATGGTTTGATTTGCCCAACACTAGTTGGATCGATGCGGCTGTTTACAGTTTCTCCCTCTCTCATCCCTTTTGTCTTTTTTCTAATTTAGTGTTCCCAAACCATGGACAGGGGTCTGAGTCTGTCTGCTGTGCTTGCATCTTTGCCCTCCTCCCCACTCTCCATCACTGTCCATTGATGTTTTTCCCCTCTCTTTCTTTTCTCCTCTTCCTCTCTCCTTCCTTGGTTGGTCTTGGAAAAAGAGCTGCATGCCTCCACACTTCTGGACAAGACTGATGTCTCGTCAATAGCATTAGCCAGCATTGCAGGCCTCACTGGTGTAGAACCAAATCAATAAGGCCCAGTACAAAGTCTTATATGTGTATGCGGTCCATTCCAGCCAAGGCTCATGTTACCACAGATGAGTTTTTATAAGAATTCAGGAGTCACCATTTATTATATTTCCTTTAATTCAACATTTCCTCAGCAATTCACCAAAATGTTTAAGTGCTTCTGTTCGCAGTCATCCAGTCTCCTTTAGTATAATTATGTATTGCACCTCTGTTCATTGTTATATTATAGATTAAATATAGATATTTACATTTAGCAGCCCTGGAGTAAAGCTGCATATACAATCCTTTTTGCTCTTTCATTTTAATTATAGTGTGCAATTTCAATCAATTAGTCCTCAATAAAAACTGATTTCTCCTTTCAGTGCAGTGTCTGAATGGTGTGTGGGTACATGTGTGTTAGTAATTTTTATAAAAAGATCATTTTCAAAAGCTGGAAGATACAAACATCATAAATCACATATATGAATGAACTGGATGAATGAACTGGAGATGCTACGTGGAGACATTTGCAGCTGAGATGCTTTGCAGGCACTGTTGAATATCATTAGATTTTTTTTTAAATAACCTCTAACATGTTTCCATGTCTCAGTTGCTTGAGTTTTGTGGCTGCAAAAGAGCTGTGTCCTATTTATTTTTCCTATATATCGCACTTGCCTGTAAATGCGAAGGTGAATGTAAGGTAGTGGTTCGTCTTTCTTTCTCTGAGGTACTGGTCTGCACAGGTTTGCAATAACTTGAATAACCAATCTGATATCTCATTTTAAGTCAGCCTACTTAACACTGGTGAAATGTTTTTCCAAGTTGCTTTGAAGATTTAATTCTAAAAGAATAAAAGAAAAAAGATCCAGCATGTTACTGACAGACGCATGGTCTTCAATGGACTGACGCTAAGGTCAGACAGAAAGACAGACGAATGGACATCTTTACCCTGTCAACCTCTCTATCCTGCCCCCCTGGCAGCACCCTTTCCAGTTCAGACACAACAAAGCTCGCCCTGGCTGTCTGTCTGTTTATCTGTATGTATTCTCCCACAGCAAAGAGCTCTGCCTCTTAAAGGTCAGCGGAGGGCCAGTGTGTTTGTCAGGCCAATCGATGGCCTGCCGCCACCAGAAACACGCTCAGTTATAGCAGGGAGGTTAGCTTAGTGGCGGGCGGCGCTCACCGCCCTCCTGGTGGGAGGTCATTGTCAAGGAAGGGAGTGTGCATGTGTGTGTGTGTGTGTGTGTGTGTGTTTAAGATGGGTGGCTGAGGATATATGTGAGAAGTGGGGGAGTATCTTTTACTAACCCTGCATATAATCAATACCATCCAGCGCTATTATTCTGAAATGTGTGTGTGTGTGTGTGTGTTGTGCAGTGAGCAACAATGACAGGGGATCAAGGAACTGGTGTGTGACAAAGAGGAATGGTGTCTAATTCAAGGTCAATAAGGCCTGTGTCACTCCTTCACTTTCACAGAGGGGAGAGAGGAGGCATTATGTTCCTGTTGGTTACCAGAGCAAACATGACATCCCTGCTGGAGCTCATATCAATTTGTAATTTGACCCCGAGTCACAGCAAATGATGTCAGCGCAGGTCGCTGTTGCAAAATTACCCTGCATTTGTCCGATGTCGTTGTCAATTTGTGTCTTCAGTCACATCGTTGTTCCATTGTTCAATAGTTTTTTCTTTGATATTAATATTCTTACTATTTTATGTGGCGTCATAAATGAAAATATTGATGGTTTGCTAGCACTCAAAGCTTTCATAGAGGAATGAAAACGCTTTTTCATTTCAAGACATTTCTGGTTTTACAGCATATTCTCATTCTAAACTGTACTAAAAATTGAAGCCAATTTTAAGTAAATTAAGCATTTATATTTCCCCTCAAACACAGTACATTTAATTTAATTTCAGCATGTGATCAGACAAAGGAGCTGTATGTCCTTTGCTTCCCTCCTTCAGTGACCATTAACTAATTTGCTAAGACCAGCAGCACCCTCTGCTCATGCCAGTACATCTTTTAATAGCTCTATTAATCTAATCGTCCACTAATTGGTCAAGATAGCCTTTTCCCAGGTGTTTATTATCATAGGGTAATTAAAGAGCCCAGTAAAACCTGCTGAATTCACAGTGTCTTGTTAAAATGGCTTGATTGACACATTGTTTCGGGTCATTCTTTTCTATATTAAAGACAATGTTGACTTTTCAAGCTACTTCACTTTTTAAGATAACACAGTTTGGCTGATTATTTAAAAATGTGATGACAAAATGCCAGTGACTGATAAATCTTTAATATAAAAATTGTACAAGAATTCTGATACAAATTACAAGAGGTATTTGGACAAAATATGAATAAAATTCCATTTACATCCCAAAACCCTTATGCATTTTATGCAAAAACCATAGACAGTTATGATACAGAAACAAATACAAGAAAGGCAAAAGAGAAAGAAAGAAAGAAAAAAAGAAACAAGTCTTTTAAAAAAGAGGAGCATTTTTTTCCTCCTGTCTGCAAATGGGAAACACCTGTTTAGGTAACATACAGTATTCATGAGGCTTCCAAATCACCATTTTGACACCAAAGTGTTGTTCTTTGCAGTGCGACTATGTAGCCATGCAACGCTGTTGAGTGCCTGTGCGTAACGCCGGCTTTTTAAGACACAGGCAAAAATGCAGTGGATACACAAAAACACAAGTGAAAACAAAGATCTAAATTCACCAGGTCTTCAAGCTTATTTATACTTTGAAATATAATTGGCACAATGGATAACATTATATGAATTTTTTTTCAGGGTCGACATTTCACAGGTTCCAGTTCAAATTAATGAGGGTATTTTTTTAATTTAACATAACACATGAGACTGGAGCATCTATACAAACCCACGTATGTGTGTATATTTCTTCTATCTGCATATTTCTAATGATGTCCCATCAAACATTTTAATCTCACTTTCTTCCATGAGCTACATTAACTGGACAGTTTGCATGCGGTGTCACCGCTCACCCTCTCTGCTCACACCTATTGTACTCACTCACTCTGTGATGTGAACAACACGGACAGTGATTAACAGGTCAGCCACTTCAACTGTTTGCCATATCCTTCTCCTTCTGTGTGCTATGTAGAATTACAGAATAATTGATGCCTGACGCTCCTCTAATCAAATATTAAAGATTCAGTCCAGTGGTCTGGGCCACTGACGCGCTCTAGGTGACGTGTTCCTGCGGATCCACAGCCTGGTCACTAGGTAGCAGAATGCACCATGCCCAAGACATAGATTGGATTGGGGGCTTTTTCAGAGGAGTGGGGGAAATTGGTGGTCATTTCTCAGAGGAGAGAACAGTGTATGGGAGAGGGGTGGAAATGTGAAAGGGTGGCTGGATCGCTCTCCAGCAGGCAATCAAGAAGAAACTGGCGATGAGTCCTGTGGAGTTCTGGCCCTGCTGCTCTCTTGATCTCTCCTCTGCCTGTGCTCCTCTTTTTCTCCCCTGCCTTGTTAAGTGACCGCCGCAAGGCTCCGCTTTGCAAGCCCAGTCCTTTTCCACCATCTCTCCCTCTCTTTCTCTCGCCGTCTGTCTCCCTGGCTATGCCGGACGGTCGTTTTGCATTTTTCTCAGCTCTGTTTCCAGCCTCTTGCAGCTCTGAGCTCTGCAGGCAGGACCATGCAGGGCTTGGAAGGAGCCCGTAGGAAGTAGGAGAAGGGTGTTGTAAGGGAACATCTTTTATGTTGTTCAGTTTTCTGTTTGGCACACACAAGTACACAGAACAAGGGTCGTGCACTGCAGCTGCTGCTGCTGCTGCTGCTTAAGAAATGGACAGCAAGGAACAAGATATAAAGTGTGTGTATGTGTGAAAAAACAAGTCTAAAAACTTGGTTTCCTAAGAACAAGAAGGCCATCGAAGAGAAGATAACTTTTGATATGTTGGGTGCGTACAGCTCTCTTGCAGACCTTTTAAATAGATTTTCTTAATTAGCCACTATCCTCTTTAGGTGACATGTCTCAAATCATTAGCTGTTAAATTTGTTTGGATATTTGAAATGAAATAATAATAAGAGCTTCGGACCCTCCTTGGCTGACTCAGCACTCTCCATAATGGAGTATTAGCTTTCTATGTAGTGGCAGCAGCTATAATGTTAATGTTAAATGGAGAGTTTAATTTCCTGTGGTGAGAATACTCTGTATTTTTCTCTGCTCCTGTCTCCTCCATCACTAGAGGTTAACAAGTCATCTAGTTCTTGTCATCCTTCTGGCTTGTAAGTAGGAAGCATATATGAGTGTGCACCACTCTCCAGTGTGTGTTTGTGTGTGTGTGCATTTGTATGGTTGTGTGTTAGAGAGACAGCTGTCAGCATGGTTCTTGGAGTAGCATTTTTTTTTTTTTTTATTTCTGCCAGTGCGAGGGCTGGGGGGGATTGAATGAGTGAATGAGGCGGCAAGCGCCTCAGTGAAACCCACTCCTGGGAGAAAGCAGGGGTTCCTGTAGTCAATTTTCCCTTCACTTGGGATAAACAGGCAATTACCCATCCCTTTTTCCTATGCCATGGCCATCCGGTGAACTTAAGCATACACTATTAGCGTGTGTCCCTGCAGGACCTGCGCTGTGGGGTGTGGAGGTGGTAAGTGAGTGGCGGGTTGAAGAAATGGGTACGGCGGCTGTTAAATGACTGTGCTCTGACAGACAAAGAGAAAAACAGAATGAGAGAGAGAGGAATTGAATTGAATTTAATTATCAGCGACCCTGAATAAGAATAAGCACACATAGAAAATGAATAGATTAATTGAATTCAACCAAATTGAGTGAATCAAACTGAATTGCTCCGCGCACACAATATCTCTTTCTGTCAGTGTCACAGTCTTGTCAGCAACCTTGGCGTCTGGCAGTGTAACGAAGTGACAAGTGAGTTATTAGACAGAAGAAGCTGGAATGGCAGGGACGCCTCCAGGTAACGGAGAAGCAGCACATTTTTAATGATCGTTGCTGTCATCCTTTCCTCCCTAGTCAGCCTTCCACCTCCGCAACCTTTCCATCAGCCTCAGCTCTCTGTCTCGCTCTCTTTATCTCTGAGAAGAGAGGACTGAAAACTGCATATGTCATATAGGTGGAGTCTTAAACAAAAAGGACGACGGATGAAATATTTCACAAGAATAGGTCATGTCTATATTGCAAAATGGCTTAAGTATGAAACAAATGGAACTCAACACTGTAATGGATGTAAGTTGTTGTGAATACTGTACAGCACACCACATAACACTGCATATGTTTCCCTCTCTGTGTAGCACCAGTCAAGTAAGAGAAGCTCTCCGTGTATAGTAACACATGGCATTGCTAATACATTGATAAACAAATCAAACTGAGGAACAATGTCTATTTTTTTGTCTTTTTACAAAAAAATATTCCTATACTGGACAGAAACATCTCCATGACGATACAGCACCCACCAATAAATACCCCTTCCCTTGGCTACTTTGCCCAGTTACTGGAAATATTTGTACCGTGAGACAGTCATGGACATGTTAAAAACAGCCAGGAAAATGGCAACATTTCTCATAGAGTACATTTGTAGTCGACACTCAGCAATGGAAACCAATACCGAAAATATCACAGCAAAAGATTTAAGACTCAAGTGCATCATATTAATCCAATGGGGCATGATTTAAGTACAACGTCACACCGAAAGAACTTTTCTTAAGCAAACGCTTTTGTTTTGGTCACAGTTGAAGGACTATTATCATCTCTTTTTTTTTTTCAAAACTATGGGACAATCCTATTTCATTAAGATGCCTTTTTGTGAGACCAAACACGAGTTCTTGCATTGATGACTTTGTCTGACAATGTCACACTAATGTCGTGCTTTGCACAGATTACCCCACTAAACCTCCAATGTAATTATTGTGATCACAACTGGCAACCATACAACAATTTACTCCTTAAACAAAAAGAGGGGAGGAGAGACTTTATCGGTATTTAACTCCTTTGTGTTTGTGAAACAGCAGTTTATATTCAGTCACACCTGGATTCGTTTTGAAGCAAGACACTTTGGAGACACGTTCTGAAAACATTGTTTAGCGATGGGGGGAAGATCTCAGGTTTTGTTTAGGGAGGCAAGATGTTTTCTCTTGTGAAACTGTGTTTGAAACTGAGTGCGTGCAATAAGAAACTGGCACACGTATATTGAAGGTACTGTCATTTCCCTTAGCACTGTAGCCATCAATGACCTAAACTTACCATTGCAAAAGTCCTCATTATAATAATATTACACATCCCCTTGTATAGATGCAAAGTGCAAAAACTGAATTGGTATACTAAAGCTCATAAACATAACAGACAAAAAAGAAAATCAATAGAAATACAGAGAATGATATCAGTGTAGGAGCCTAAAAAAGCATGCTGGCAACCTCTGAATATCTAACAAGTAGATAAAACAAGCCACATGATATTCTTTTTTTCCCTAGGACTCAGTTTAAAATGTGTCTTTGAAGCTAACATAAATGAGTCAAGCTAGTAAGATGCTACCTCTTTCTTTCCTATAGCTGGAAGTATTGTACTGGACTGTAACATAAAACCATAAAGAGAGAGAGAAAAAAAAGAAGCAAACAACCATCAACACAACTCTTTTACACCAAAAGCCTCTTGGGACATTATTTACAAATGAAGCTGTCATGCTTTTGTAAGGGGTTCATTTAAAAGCTATCATTACACAAATACAACAAGAAGATTTTCGTTTTTTGTTTTTTTTTTCTCAATACTATCATATCTGCAGGCAAAGTCACAAATAAGAGTTTGAATAGATTCTTTGGAGACGGACATAAAACAAAGTGGGGAGACGTTTGAAAGGAAAGATGGAGGGGCGTATGAAAAAAAACAACTGGAGTTTTGCTATAAAGCAAACTCTATGCTCAAGAGCGTCATTCTGTTCTTCCAAAGAAGGAAAAGTCAAAGGTCACAATAATAAACTGTATTCAGAGTCAATGAATTTTATAGAGGGACATAGAAATGTCTTGCAATGACTGTCAGAGGATGGGCAGGAGGCATACAGGCATTTAGCTTGTATTTGATGGCCTTGGGCTGGGGTTAAAAGCTAATTTGAGGAGGAATAAGGATGAGGAATGAAGGGAGGAGCGGGCAGACTGACAGCAGGGTAGAGTAACAAGTCATTATTTAGTCTATTATTGTAGAGAAGGGCATGTTTTTATGGAGGTTGGGGTTCTGGGAGTGTCGGTTACGGCTGCGCACAGAGCTGAACACCATGTTGCAACCGGGGATTTTGCACTTGTGCATCTCGCGCAGGTGCACAGTCTTGTAGTGCACGCGCAGGGTCCCTTTGTTGCTGTACATTTTGTGGCAGATGCTGCAGAGGATCCCGCTGTTTCCACTGTTACTGCCCCCAGTGGACGAAAGGAGGAATGGTGAGGAGGAAGGTTCCAACCCCTCACCTTGTCCTTCTCCTCTTAATTCTCCCATCTCATCCCGATGCCCCCTTTCAGCCTGCCCCTCGGCACGCAGGGAGCAGTCCTCCCCCTCGCTGTTGCCCTCCTCCTCATCCTCTTCTCCCTCCTCCTCCTCCAGGTCATCCAATAGGATGCCTTCATCGCTGCCCTCATCTGATTCATGTGAGGAGTGGATACTGCTGCTGGATTGAACACTGGATGTCGTGCTCAGGTCCAACACCATGTAGTCGTCTGGCTGGCCCCGGGAGTAGCCATTGGTGTGGTGGTTTTTAAGGTTTTGGTTGAAAAGGTGGTGGGGATACTCAATGGTCGTGGGGGAACGGACATTGTGGATCAGGCCAGTGTGCCCGAGGCTGCCGCCTCCGATGCCCATACGGGCCATAGGGTCCAAGCCCATGTGATGCCCGGCGTAGATCTTGGCCAGCAACTCGGCTCGCAGGTCCTTGGGCAGTGGCGTGAGTTGGGGATCCAGGACAATGTCGTCCAGCTCTTTGGTCAGCAGTTTGCGGTGCAGGTTGATGTTGGAGCTGTGCCTAATGTGGGGAGACATAGTCATAGTTGTAAATCAGAATGCTGTATGAAGCGTATGAGGAATGTAGACTCCCTCTAAAATACAAAAAGCCACAGTGTTGAAATGTATTTGTACTTATTTTTCATATTGTCAAGTTATCGTATTTCTGTGACATAGAAGCAGGCTACAAAGATTCAATATCTAAGAACCACTACATATGTAATTATTGTCGCTATCAGTTGAGGAACACAGACATTTGCACAGAGAAATTCACCCTGCAGCGCTCCTCAGAAAAGTGCTCCAAGATCGCACAGAGAGAGAGCATCCTGCTAGTGTTTACTGCTGTCAGCATGTCTGCACTGCACAGCCCTCAAATCCAATAGACTCTGACTCAATTAAATACTCCACCATATTGAATGGGAGTTTATCAATTGATTCGAGCTGTGGTAATGTGATAATCGAGGGGAACTGGATAGCATATTAGCACTAGGCCCTGACAGCATTATGGCATTCGTTCCCTATTGGAGGTGGCTTAATCGAGCACCTCAATGAACATGTCTTTATGTAGCCCTGGATTTAATTAAGATGGGCATTTTTTCCAAACACAAGGCAAACTACACACAGTGCACTACAGCTGATAAAATGAACTAAGTGCCATGCTTAAGCCAGGATACAATTAGTGAGGATTTTAGTTAGCATACAAAGCCATGCCAAAGGATGCGAGGTGAAAAGGGCTTGAAAAATCTAATTCAATGCGTTTTCGCTCCAATTTCAAAGTTGCCAGTCTGACTAAGAAAACGGGGACCCATGGCACACATGTCCCAATACAACTGCATAACACAGAAAGGAAACTTAAGCAGCAGGTGTCAGATACGACATATACAAGGCCCAATCCTCTCATATCAGGTCAGCACTTAAATCAAATAAGAATAATGTGTAATAATAACACTGAGTGCCTTTTAATGTGAAAGGTTTCCATGCAGGGAGGGCACATGTGTGTAAAATAACAAAAAGAAAAAAAAAGAAAAGAAAACGGTCATCCTTAGCAGGATGGGCAAAAATGGAGTCACAATGGATAGTAGAGCTTACCAGCAGTGGCAGGGTTGATGCAGTCAAAAAGGGTCCCTTTCCTTTAATTATTTACTTCCCTATCCGACAATGTCCTGCAAGAGGTAAAAATACATTCATTTGAGGGACCCTTTTCTGTGAACCAGGCAACCAGGAGCCCGTCCACTCAAGCATCGTCAGCATTGAGGAGAGAGAGCGTGGCAAATCGATTGGCTGTTGCTGTCACTGCGTGTGTTTGTGTGTGTGTGTGTGTGTGTGTGTGTGTGTGTGTGTGTGTGTGTGTTTGCACATACTTCTGTTTGTCTGTGTGTGTGTGTGTGTGTGTGTGTGTGAGGAACAGAAAATATAATACTTCCATATAGTGGGACTTCGATCAAAAGGACGATATAAATCCTTTGTTCTTTTTTTCCTTTGATAGTACAGTTGCACCCATATGGTGTTAGCTTATGGCTAAAATATGGGAGTCATGATTTAATATCTGCGGCGCTGTATCCCTGTCTAGTCAAATACATGTGTGGACGCTTGGCTTTGAGAGGCCAAGAGTGTTTTAAGCTGTAATCAGTGATCAATATGTAAGATAATGGGCACAATTTGCAATTTCTGCAGGGATACCGACCAACGGGCTTTCATGTGAAGAGGGGCCACATTTGCTCAATTAAACCTGAAGTTCAGGAT
Source organism: Gadopsis marmoratus (assembly GCA_036023855.1). Classification (NCBI taxonomy): domain Eukaryota; kingdom Metazoa; phylum Chordata; class Actinopteri; order Centrarchiformes; family Percichthyidae; genus Gadopsis; species Gadopsis marmoratus. The sequence continues at coordinate 29,053 of JAVQJF010056297.1, forward strand.
GCTGTTGATGATGCTCAGGTAGGCAGGTCCTTTGCAACATGTCTCCATCTCTATAACAACACCTTCTCACTGCTAATAAGCTCTAAGTTAACCATGGCTATCTCAGTTTTAGATATTAAAGTCAAACATGCTAAATATCATGCAGTAAGTAGTCTGCGCTATAGCTACAGTAGCCATTTTAAATACTCAAAATGCACACCACATTGTTAGAATGCTGCAACAACAACAACAACAACAATATTCACATTTAATACTGTCTTTTTACAGATATATGAAGGTAAAATGAATGGAAGAAAAAAAAGTCACTTCATGGTATATCATTTGTAACCATTTGGAAATGATTTAATCTCAAGAGCTGAAGGGGAGAAAAAGAGCCCAGTTTATGATAATTTGCATAAACATTATTATTTAACTCCTGTGTTGGCAGTGCCTCCTTGCCCTAAATAATAAAAATAAGTCAGTCGAATCCAGACACAGTGGGCATAATGCACTTATCCCTTCATTTATCAAATTTAGACTTTCTGCCCCATTTCCCACTCCCCTCCATCACTCCACCTCCATCACTTCAGTACACTCTATCTTTCCTCCCCCAAACCCAACTCCATAGTGCCCCCCCCGATCCATCTCTACCTCCCTGTTGGCCAGTAATGTGGCTGGCAAACCAATTTCACAGTCTCATCTTTGCCCAAAAGATGGGGGAGGCCTCCAGAGAGCCCCTTTTTGACTGTGCAGAGGAGGCAGAGTGAGAGCGTGCCTGTCCCAACTGGCGTTAATCATCTTTAGGTTCATCTGATGGCCCTTGCCCTTGTTTTTGTGTCAGTGTGTATGTGTTTGTATACATGTGTGCATGTTGTCTAAATGACTCCTAATGTATAAATGAGATGGAAGGCTGAGTGGTATTAAACTCATACGAGTGGTTCTTTGTCTTTCGGGGTGTGTTATGAGGTTTATGTGTAAGTGGGAGGACGAGTGTTAATAACATTTATCACTCTTTGTCACTGTTACATCTACTTTGCACTGTGTCAGTCTGTTCAGCAGCCTAGGCTACAAACAAAGATTTGAGGAATTGGTGCATAGACATAAATATAATTTTTATGTTTATGTTAAATTGTGATTTAAAATTACTTGAATTTTCTCGCAGTTAACTACAACTATAATTCTATTGATGACCGTGTGTTAGCATGGGTGTTATTTATCTAAGAATAACATAATTCCCCTTATTCTCCTCAAAATACATCACAAGGAAACTGTTCATGACAAACCAAAGGGATGTAATATAAGTTTCTGTATTTTAATCGGCAGATATTTTGAACTGGGGCGAGTGGCTTTTGTTAACATATTCTCTCTATGAGCAGCGTGCCCTTTGTTTATAAGAGACAAACAGAGAGCTGATTGTGGAGCAGCGGAGCCGGGCCCACATGCCGTGAGGGGACCGAGGGAAAGGGAGGGAGACAGAGAGAGGAAGGAGAAGGGAGGAAAGAGACTCTCCAACATAATTAACCTTCACTCTCTCCGTTTGCAGTGGCCCATGCAGGGACCACGGGCTGCACACGGCTGCACCATGGGAATGTGGAAGCGGGAGGACACCTACTTGCTGTAGCGACATAGGAGCAGACTAAAATGTTGGAGTGAAGGTTAAAAAAAAAAGAGAAGCAGGACAGGCTGATAAAAATTAGATAAGTAAGGCAAGTCTTGTCAACGACTTTAAAAAATATGATTAACGAGGACAATAATGGTGATGATCACTGGCACGCGTGCCTTCGCAGCAGTTAATCATGCAGCTTCTTCAACACTTCTGCCGACGCTGCTCGCTCCCCACAATAAATATGCAATCATTTACCTCCGTGCAGCAGGCGGCCAGGAGGCTGGGAGAAAACACCCCACTGTAAAACCACACATACACACACTCTTATGTTGGTCTCTGTTGTACTCTCAAAAACACACACGTTACATGCTTGCTCAAGGGCACATTATTGTAAATTATCCTGTTTGTGTATTCCTGAGTGTGTCCGTGTGTCTGTGTGTGTACATGTGCACTAATGTTTGTGCATGTGCGTGAAAGTCTTCAGTCTTGTGAATAGGGCAGGGATCCAAACTGAACAAACACCAGTGATACTATTTTCCATGGCAGCACATTGACGGTGTGTTCTACTCTGACGATGTCATTGGCTCTTGGTTGTTTTTCCTCTGTAGATAAAATGACCTCTCCTCCATTTTCGTATTCACTTTGATATGAGAGCTTTGATGCTGGTGTCTGATGGTGTGTTTATGTGCCTTTTGGATTTTCACTTGGTCAAAGGACTAATCAGATATGCAGAGGTATTTGGACTTCCTTGTTGCTGGATGTCAACAGCTGTTTGGGAGGTATTGAGAAGAGGAAGCAATATTATTTTGCTGCTTTAGCATATATTATTAAGCTGTGAAAACAACAACAAATAACCACTGCTTTACCTTACTCTTATTAAAATTCAATGTGATTATTATTCTAATGTTTCCTAGTATAAAGTGATGTTTTTATCAATCCTTTATGTCTGAGGTGAACCACCGGAAAGTAATTAATCGTTACTGCCAACATGGTTTGACTGATCTAATTTGCTAGTAATAAACATTCTTTTCAACATTATTTTGTGCAAATATACTTGTACATGCAGGTTCTTAATCTTATCAGAGCAAATGCACTTATGAAAACAACTAAATTATATTCCCATTTTATTGCTACCAATACACTGTAACATACATTATGTCATTAGAGGATTATCCAGGGACGTAGTTGATGAGAGCTCGGCCTGTGCATTGACTCGTCTAAAGGCCCCAGGATTCCTCTTGCTATGCAATGCCTTTCTTTCTGTTTTTTTGTTCCCTATTTGAACCAGCAGCAGAGTAATATGTCCCATATGCTATCAGGAATTTATCCCCCACAGAAAAAGTATGGAAACAATAGATGTGCTTAGGTCTCATCCACCCAGAGCTACACTGTACACCCGTGGCTCAAAGATGCATTATGTTCAAAGCAGCAATTGTCCATCCTTGCTACAAAGTTATCCCTACTGTATGTCCCATATGTTTTGCCACTTTATGTGTTTGAATGGCATTCATATGCTGGGGTTCTCATCATGGAGGTTACAAACTGTCTCTCTCTCACACACACACACACACACATCCAAGCTAACACAGGAAGAGAGCGAGCAAAGGACGAGTTCATGCCTTTTTTTCTGTGCAATATGGTCTAGTCTTTGAACCCTCTGTGCCTGTGTAAAGCATTCCACTCATCCCTGGCTCTTATACCAAAGCCTGGCTGCATATTTGTGAAAATGCCCCTTTACTGTGTTTGAGATAGTTTCAGGAAGGTTTTTCCTTTTTAGTTTACAAAACTCTTAATGTTTATCTCCTATCTCCCATTGAAATCTTTTACCAAGAAAAATGTCCCTATAAATGCGTTGAGGAGCTCTTTTCTTGCTATTTCCTTATTTGAGATAAGGCAGTTAATTGTTTATATCAAACAACTGTTTTACAGTATTAGGAGAATAATTACAAAGAGATAAGGTGTGTAGAAGAACAAATCTTTATATATCCCCATGTATTTGCATCTGTGTGTCTGTGTGCGTGTGGATGCAGGTACGTGCGCGTGTGTGCAAGTAAGCGTGCATATGTATGCACATGTTACACAGCAGGCCGATCATGCCTTAGGCATTCTCTATTCCTAAAGCCTTGTCAAAAGAGGGGAGCTAAGAAACTCACTGGTGGCAGTACACAACACTGAGGCAATGAATGCTATTATAACATTTCTTGTCTTCTCGCTGCTGTCGGCACAGCTGCGTCAGGTGAGCAGCAGGGTTGCACCTTCACTAATGGTAACTTGTCTCCTGTTCTGCTCCCCCTGTTCCACTCCCACATCCACTCTAATAGAGTCCCAGAATCACCTGCTCTATTTACTGTACATGCTGCTAATGAACAAACAGTGGTAGGAACAGATGCCACCGAAACAACAAATGTAATAAAAGGCTCGGGGTGGGAAAGGAACAGCGAGTTTGGGTGGAGGGAGGGTAGCAGCAGTGTAGTAAGAGATGAGGGGCGGCAGAGCCAGTTTGTGGGTGTTGTTTTTTATTTTCTTCTTGTTTTAAATCTTAAATTAAAGAACAGAATGAGTAAGGCTGTTATGTAGAGCAGCTGAGTTATATTAAGGAAATAGAGAATGTAAGCATGAGAGGTACTTGATACAGTTGAATTTACAATATGTGTCAAGGACCATTTTACACTATGTCCCTGCTGTATTGGGTAACTCTGTCAAGAGACCATGGTTGTTTACATGACTGGCATGGAATATGATTTTCTGTGTCACCAAACCTGAAATATAAATTTACATTGTTTTTTTAAGATCTATTTAATTTCTCTCATAACAGTAATTCTAATGGATATTATTACTAGCTATATATAAAGGATTGTGAAAGAAAAATTCTACCCATTAGGCATAACTGAATGCTGGCCAATTTAACACTCAAAGGCACTCCCATGATTCAAAAAGCAGTTATTTGTAATCCCTTAGGCAGCCTGTGCTGGCCCAGGTTGCTAGTGTTGTTATGTACCTCCAGCATGTGTTGTGACATCAACCTGCTGCCAGTGCGCTACAGTATATTCTGCAGAGTGAGTGTGTGGGACTGATATGTGCTAACAAGCCCAGGTGAGTATGGCTAGCCTCACCTTCTAATGCGCTAATAAATGCAGTGGTTTGACAAACCGCTGTCAATGTTAATATATGCACCTTCACCTCCCTGTGACAAGGTGAGGTAGTCAGGGCAAGTAAATAACACACTGCATCTGCAGGGTTGATGGGTACAGTCTAGTGCTTGTTTGAATGTGTGTGTATGCGTTTCTCATCCTGACACCCTACTCTTTTGAACTTTGACTTGACAAGGAGCAGATGTCCCTGAATCAATTTAGTGTTCAATTAGTTAACAGATGTTAAGTGGTAGCCTATCCAGGTAAATGTCATAAAGTAATGAAATATTGCAACTTGTGTCATTAACATGAAATGAAAAGGCATTATCTCTCGCAAAAATAAAACCGCTATATCCTTACAAAAAAAACAAGTATATACTGTAGATTTATATAGTGCTGTAATTGAGATTAAAATAGGTGATAAAGATTTAATTAAACATTTCCATTGAACCCACCTGCGACTGTCACAATTACATTGAAATAGAATTGTTACATTACCAAGTTCTAGCACTAACCTGTCTCGGCTCCGCCGGGAAGGGAAGGCGGCGTTGCAGCCAGCCACAGTGCACACATGCATCTCTTTGAGGTGCACATTCTTGTAGTGCAGTTTCATGCTATAGGAGCTCTTGAAGCTCTTCTTACATACATAGCAGATCTTGGGGTCAGGACTTGAGCATGGGTCTCCCTCTGGTGACTGAGAAGAAGGGAATTTGGGTGGGCTGGCACCATAGCTCATTGAAGAGATGAAGCTCTCATGCAGAGCAGCCATGCTTGCAGCGGCAGCAGCAGCCGCTGCCATGCCCCCATTATACAGGCCATACTGGCCCATGCAGAACATGTCATAAGTAGGATCGTTGAGTTCTTCCTTGATCTTGATAGGCAGCTGATGAGGGGAGGGTGAGGAATGACCCTTGCCTTCCATTTCCTTTCTCAAATGGGCTTCCTCACCACCCTCATCATTCTGTTCTTTGTCAAGACCCCTTCCGCCCCTTATGTGTTTTTGTTGTTCCTCCACATCTATCAGTTCATCACGGTAGAACATCTTGGAGTCAGAGGTTTCAGACTCGTTCTCAAAGTCTCTCTCATGGTCCTGGTCCTCAGAGGTGAAGCTGTCCATACAACGTAGGTCTCCAGAGCTTTGAAGATCATTTCCACCCCTGCTGTCACTACCATTTCCTTCTCTGCATTCATCTTCACTCTGTCTCAACATGCCTCTCAGAGCTAGGCCAGGGCTCATCTCATCTTGGGATGGGGACTGCTGTCCACTACCCCCACTGTGGTTCCCAGTTATACTGCCACTGTTGTTGTTGCTATTACAGTTACCATTCATTTTGAGATTGTTGTGAAGAAGGGATGACTGGTGATGGTGGTGATTATGGTGGAGGTTATCATCGTCATCATCATCTTTGTCATCGTATTCATCTGCCACATCAATTACTTCTTTCTCAATCTTCACTGGCATGCTAGATTTACGAGGCTTCTTTTTGGGAGTGGGGTCTATACTGCCTGTGGTGAGGTCATGATTGGCATTATGTAAGCGGTGGGACATGGGTCTTGCCTCTGACATATGAACATTATTGTGTGAAGCCGCAGCTGCAGCAGCCAGGAGGTGATGTTGTTGGTCCATCAGGGTGGTACTGTTGGTGGTGGTGGGCAGGATGGGGCTGGTGGGCAGTGACACTGGAGGACTGACAAGGTCTGCAGGGGACAGTAGTGTACGGTAGAATGGGGGCACTGGCTGGACTGGCTGCACTGACTTCAGGGAGGGGAACACCAATGGGCTTTGCAGGGGTGACTGAAGCATAGGGTCTACCGGTGGAGTAGTGAAGCCAAGTGGTGGCCTTCCAGGGCTGGTGAGAGTGAAACCACCATTCTTGGTGCTTGAGATGACAGGTGTACCCGGGGTTGAATTGCCACGGATGAGGTCCTTGTCACGGTTATTGCGCAGCATGGGCATGTGCAACCGTGGATTGGGATTGGCACTGTGGCGGTTGCGGCTGCGTAATGAGCTGAAGACCATATTGCAGCCCTCAATGGTGCAACGGTGTTTAATCTTCAAGTGTACAGCATTATAATGTATCTTAAGTGTGCCTTTGTCATAAAAGGTTTTGCCACAAGAGTTGCAGCACACACGACCCTTGCGTGAGGTGGATCCCATGCGGCGCATGCGATGCATCTTGGAGGAAAAAGAAGCATGGGTGATCGTTTTAGAGTGCTCGTCCTTTACAAAGTGGTGGTGGACATGGTGATCACTCAGGCTGTTGGGTTGCTGAGGTTGGGACTGGGACTGCTGTTGGCCCTGCTGCTGTTGCTGCTGGAGCTGTGTCTGCTGCTGCTGTTGAGCCTGCTGGGTAGAAGGGGTTGGTGAGATGGGTGATGCCCTGTTGTTGGGCTCTGTCTTGGGTTCGATGTTGTTGTTCATGACCCCGAGGGCTCCTCGGCTAGGGCTCTGGCCTGTGCGGAAGGGTGACAGGGAAACCTCTGACTCACTGGTGTCCACCTGTTCACCTTGGTTTGGCAGGCTGGGCTCCCGGAGCCGGAGAGCAGACTGCTCCATAGGCAAGCCATTGGGGGGCAAGCCGAGCATGGGGGCAGAGACTGGGTTGATGTACTGGAAGGGCAGGAGGAAGGCTAAGCTGTTGGGGATATTCTCGAAATGGTGAATGCTGGATGGACTACTGTTTTCCAGATGTGTGAGGAGCCCTGGGCTGCGGGACCTGTTGTTGCTTTCAATGAATGTCCTAATCCCGGAGTCTGTCTTGGAGGAGGGAACTGTAACTGCCTGACCTTCCTTCTCCTGAATGGCCATCAGCTCCACAATGGACTTGGTCTCACCAAAGCGCAGGAACTGCTGCAGGGTGATAATCTCCTCTTCTCGAGACATGATGGTCCAGCGGTCCAACACCTTGCCTGCAGCATCCTAGATGCCCCAGAAGAGACGAGAGAAGACAAAAATACAAACCATTATTGATTGTGCATAATCAGTGTGGTCAAAGGAGAAGACAGCAGGGGTTAATTTGTATGGGCAAGCTTTTCTGCTTATGAAATGCAGAGGTCCCTGGAGTGACAAGTAACTAACAGAGTTTGTCAAAAATCTCCCCCCTGCACTCTCCCTCATTGCCATCTTACCTTTCACTCATTTATTTAAAAAAAAATGTCTAAAAAATACATGAAACATTTTGAGTATGCCTTGACGGTGTCATTGAGCTTGTGTTCCTTTCATTTGGCAGGCTGCATATTTCTCATGCTTTTCTCTTAGTAAGGACTAAAGACTGTATAACTTGTGTTACCTTAAACATTTATCATACCACTATGTTAGTACACTTTAAATGATGAACAACCTGTTCACACACATTAAATATCAATGGTGAAATACATTACTACTACTAGTGAAATAAATGACAATGACAATGTCCACTTATGACGCATTTTCAGTTGACGGCAACCGATGAAAAAGGTCAGAAACAAATAAAATAATAAATATTAACAATAGATAATGTGTAATAACCCAGTTCCTGTATATTTGGTGGCATAGGAAACGGTGAGATACAAGTTTACAGAACATGTCTGTACTTGGACGTTATTCCAAATGGAGCCCTTTACTTGGCTAGTGCTCTTTCAGAGATGTGCTATTAACAACTGAAAAATAATAAGCTTAGACTCCTTGCAAATGTGCACATTGTCAAACATCAAGAAATGGCAATGGATTCTGAGAAAAGAATCTTTGCAAAGCCTGAGAATTTACTTTGTGGCTGAGCTACTGCGTGTGAAGCAATAAAGTGCTTTTGTCCACTTGTATAAGCCAACATCTCTTCTTGCGTCATAGGACTGGTGACAGAACTTTTAACAAAATTATCCTCATACAGTATCTGCCGCTACTGCTGTTGTTATATAAGATTGTATGGTATGGGTGTTTGTGTGAACAAGATAGAAATAGAGGAGAGAGATAGAGAGACATGGTGTAAATACTTAATTTCACACACAGGTTCCTGGAGGACCAGGCGCAAGTGACATCAAGGGAGTAACGCAAGCGATGACAATTAGTCACAGTGAAATGGTAACATTTCATATGTGCTCCTAGCTGCTGGCATCTATAAAAGATAAATGGCAACTCTGGTGAGTAAAAAGCTGTAAAAACCAACATCACAAAGCACAAAGGGCCTGTAAGGAGAAAACAGAAGATAAATGTTTAAAGAGAGACAGCGAAAGAGAGATAGTAACAGGAGAGACACAGAGGAAGAGGAGCAGAAAAATAGAAAATAAAAGTGTGAGTGGTTTCATATCATGCCCTCAGAAATACTGGAGAAACGGATTCTTCTGAGACATAACATCAATAGTCACTGGGGTATTTGTTGTTAAATATACATTAAAAAACATTTTACACTTTCATTCTGTGTGCGCTCTGGAGTTTTTGCCTGGAGGTATGACTTTAAATTCTAGCCTGGACACTATTATTTCATACTGCATGGCCATCTGGGCATTAGCACTTCCATTTGATTTAATTGAAACAAAGAAAATGAAAGAAAATTTGAAAGTGAATCTTTAAATAGTTCCACAACCACATTTCTTAAGAAATCATTGTTCTAAGAAGTGGAGCAGTTTATAAAAAAATATTTTCTAGTGACCGAAAGATTTATTTATGAGTGTTACACATGTAAATAGACTCAGTTATCCTTCAACTATAACTCTGATTAGAAGCATGAAACATTCTAAAGGCAATTTCAGTGTATTATTCCAATGAACTGTGTCTCTGTTTCAAGTAGCAAATAGCAATAGAGAGTACTTGCATTTTTGGGATCATTGGTAGGCCACATTTAATTCATTTTAAGCCAGTTTAAGACATCTTAATATCAATAACCTAACTGCCCCACTTTGATGTTTGCTCATCAAATTGAGATTGGAATAATATTCATAAGAACCACAAGCTCCCAAAAAGGAGGTACTTTTATAGGTGCTCAATTAATAAATGCTATGGATTAGTCTCCAGCTATAAGTAATAAAATTAACTACAAAAGCTTTCACTCTCCAAACCCACATGCAGTTATACAGCCCCGTCTAAATCACATTAGACATTTATTTTATCCTCTACTAGTCCTACCCTGTGCCTCCACTTCCCCTCTCATGAAGTCAAACAAAACACAATGACACAGGCCAAACTGCAACCCATTAGGGCTAGGAAGGGCCAGCCAGCTGTCAGAACAGGTCAGCAGTTCTGCTATGCATTGGACCCTGTCTAAGAGGAGGCTATCCAAGCACTCCTCATTCACTGGTCAATTGAGTTTTGGAGGCCAGTCAACAAGCGTTTGGGTTGGGGTTGGGCTTGGATCACAGAGTCAACACAAATTCAAAAACGGGGCAAATTGGTCTAGAAAAGATGTGAGCGGACAAACTTCATTAAGCTTCAGTCCACGTGGAAACTACCACTGGGTTTTTATGCCGAGAAGCCTTTCAATACATGGCTGTCTCAAAAGCCACTACAGTATCTCATTTATGACAATTATATTTTGCAAAAATATCACTTTATAGTAGGAATGCCAAATTCCAGACAAAAATGCTTAATGCAGATTACCCTCATTAAAATTGATAAACAATCAAAGATGAGGAAAAAATGTGCATGTACTGTATTAGAATGAGTGTTTAAAGTATGTGCTGACACACATTTGCAGACAAGTACAGGCCCCTGTAGTCCTTACTACAGTAAGTCTCACAACTCCACTCCCCTGCATTAGCCTTGTGATGCTGTGAGAGAAACAAATATGCCATTAGAAGCACTTTTACAAGTAGGCACTCATCTTCCAATTAGCTTAATGTGGCCCTCTTTCCCCTATATTTTCCAGGCGTGCCCCACCTCTTCTTGTACACTCCCTCCAGTAAAATCTCATTAATCCACCCCTCCCCCATCTCCCCCAGTGCTATGACATATTAGTCTGTCATTATGCATCCCAGAGTCCTTTAAACAATACAGCTAAACCTCTGTTTGCCAGGTTAATGACTATTAGCCAATAATTACAGCAGAGAGACGATGGAGTACCCACTTTATCTGGTGGACAGCCTGCTGCTGTTAGTTTATTTTATCTGCCTGCCTCCATGTCTCTCAGAATTATTCTAGCTACGGCTGTATTTATTCATCTCTGTGCCTCTGCAATGCATTCTTAATTCATGGCTGTCTCTAGTACTGTGGGGCCGGATGTTGTGTAGTGGGTGTGTAGTGGGGTATCCACCTTGCAAATTGCTGACAATGAGGATGAGCAAATGATGGCCTTGTCATGGGCCAGGGCACCACTGTCAGTTAAAACAAATCAGGCAATTATGCAATTAGCAGGTTATGTGCTTGGCTGTATTAAGAGCTAGGCTGTACAGCATTGTTCGGTTGCATGGTGTGCATTAGGGATTAACAGCTTAACATGTATATGCTTTTCACTAATCATCACCTATCATACTCAATTACTGAATGTTTTTGGTCAGCAATGGGGAGAGATGCCATGCTAGGCAGACTCACAAAAAAGAAAATGAACATATATAAATCCATTGCATTGACCTGTACCTATGAACAGTAGATCAAATGGGAGACCTTTGACTCTCATGGAGCTTGTGTCATATAATGTCTCTGATATTTACATTTTCATGTTAACATATGAATTTTACAATCTGTGTAGTGTGACCCTACAGTGGTTCGACATTAACATAAGGGTAACTCAACCAATCAGGAGACAGTATCACTTGCAATATTGAGGATCGGCTCTCACAATGGCAAAGTGAACCATGGGAACCACATTGATTCACCAGTCACCTTGCAGTGAACGCGATCTCCAGCAAGCCTCGAGGGAGTCTGCATTGATCTCCAGTCCTGCTTTCAGATCCAGTTCCTTAAAAAAAACTGCTCTATCCCTGTGTTTGCCACTTCAAGGGAGGTTAAGCAGAAGTTCCTTGTGATCTGAGAAGGTCTTGAACCTTGGCGCTTCTTTTTCCATATTCTGTTTCTCTCCCCACCCCATCTCGGGCTGTATGAATAATGCAGAGGATCTAGTGGCGAGCGGTGCCATGGGGGATGGGTTCACGCAAAGCCCACTGCCTGGAGCCATCACATCAGAGGGCAAGAGCTCAGGCACAGACACAGGCTGCTCCCCCATTGGCTCCCGAGTGTCAGGGCAGAGGTCATGTGTGAACAACCAGCTCTACTTCTTCCCCTGTGATGGACCACAGGGAAATCAGTAGTTACGTCCAGACGTGGGTGGAGGACATTTGTAAGAATCATAGAGGTTGAAATTTGCACTCTGTGATCATTGTAAATTCCTCCTTTATGCTCTGCACATCAAAAGAATGTGTTACTTTTGGATGTGATCTCGTGCATCCACCTTAGATGTTTGATGTTTTCTAAACTGCAGAAACGTTAACTTGTATCTCTATAAAAACATGACAATCTACTGTACATCAGCTGTCTGTTGATGTAAAAACATGTCATATTATCGTCAAAGACAGACAGAGCGGTACCCTGTGGACCAGTCAGTCACAATTATATCACAGTGTGGTTGCTTATTACAGGAACATTTCACAAATTAAGCCATTTTTAAGATATGTACAGGAAAAAAGTTAAGTCTCTTACACGATTGTGTGGTTTACGGCTGTCACGTTGCAAAATAAATAACAAATAGCAGCCAAACAAATAAACACTTTTATTTGTAAACTTTCCCACACGTTCTCTCTGGGATACTCTGAACGTATTGTGCAAAGAACAGCATACTGGTGCCATCTTGTACGTCAGCAGACAACTTTGAAGCCTTCCTGAAAGTGTTCTGGTTTGAATAAGTGACAACATTCAGTTACACTTGGTGGCGATACAATAGCTAAATCAGCTGGTCAAAACCATATTACAGTATATTGTATTTTTTACTTCCACCTATGTCCATCCTTTGCTTTTGTTAATTTGCACACCAGCTTCAATACATATGGCAAATTCAATCTTTTCAATCATTAATTGTTGAAGGAGCATCAATGTCGGGTTGAAGAGCACGTCCCACCTGTGAAAGACAACTGACATGGAAATACAGGTGATTCAAAAAGGTCTAGATAAGACCCTCTGCACCAGTGCATATTCCTGATTAGAACTTAGAACAGTTCTATTCAAGTTTCATCCCTACTTTATCGTTTAATTAACACTCATGCAAAGGACATTGCCTTGGTCAATATTATGCTCAATACTGCCAGAAAGGAGAGCTTGCTGGGATCTGGTGTGAGTAAATGTGAAGAGGCCACAGGGCTTATTTCACAGAGCCAGACACACTGATCAGGCCGCAAGACACCCTGCCTTCACCTCTCAACCTGATTTAACTCATGGCTTTGGTTAAAATTTCATGACTGTGTGTTAGTTGTTGCTAAGGGCACACTAATCGACTGGAGTGAGATTTATAGTGCAGTTGCAGACTGCGAGGATAGGGAGGGGTACGGGGGGGGGTTATTATAGAGGACTTTACCACAGACGAGTGAGTCACAATCTGGCACATCGCATGTTCCAGGTGGCCTTTAGTAAACAGTTTCCTTTCTTTTCCCACTGCCCTGTCTTTTTTCATTATCGGTTTCTGAAAACAAACCCGTCATTTTAGAAAAAGGTCCACTAACCTCTGAATCATTCAACCCCACTGACCCCTCCACCATCATCACCACCACCCTTTTTGTTTTAAAGCTGTCCCTTGGCATCTTTAAAAAGTAGAAAGGACAGTGGTTTGGCCACAGCCCAGCAGAGGTGCACATGGGGCGGCACATGGAAGTCATTTCAGGCCCCGGTGCGCTGCAGAGGAAAGTCGGCTGTTCTCTGAGTTCAGAACCTCAGAAGAACCGCCTCGCAGCACTTACATGTGAGCAACGTCTGGGTCTGAACTGATGTATTGATTCCCTTTCAGATTTCACAAACCATACACAATAACATTGGCGTGCCTCTCCCAACTGTGCTAAGGAACCGTGGCCGTGGTCAATGTGTAAAACTCAGCGGGCCTAGCACTGAGCTCGAGGGGATGCCCCAAAGAAGAGGGGTGGAGTGATAGAAGCAGCGAGGGAACGCCTGATGGTTCACATTAATTGAGGATGATTCGTGTGATCTGCTGGGTCTGGATGCAGCAGCCAGGTCTGTCGTGGGCCTGGGAGACAGATGTGGGGGCCGCTGTGCCCCCTCCAGGGCCAATGGAGAGCAGTGAGGCGGCTGAGAAATGGTCTGTCTCTTCAATATGTGTGTGTTGGTAGTGATGTGCATGTGCATGTGTGTGTGTGGGGTGGGGGGGGGCTAGAGCTGACAACCTGCTTTTGCTTTTCTTTCCCTCTTATATCACATCTCCTTTGTCTTGATTACTATTTTGGCAGGAGGCCGGTGCAGAGAAGGTGCATTAACATATGCTCACAATTTGTTCTTTGGCCACATAGTTACATGTTTGTGCTGTGTCTTTATGTATCACTCATTTCTGTTCCCCTTTTATGTAATACCGCCCCTTATCACATTGTATCCCTAGGCTAGTAATAGGTAGCAAAGTGCAGTCTTTGGTACGTTACTGTGCTTAAACAAAAGTGAAACTTACAACCTGAACATGTATTAATTGCTAATAAAAACATTACATGAGGGCTCCAGGTCATAAAACCAATATGTGAATAATATGCTGTTTCTGACTATACTGTGTATAAGTCCTGTTGTTGCAACCTGCAATTGCAAAACTGTGCTGCATTTTCCCTGAATTTTCCTTTATAGTACCTGGAACATAGCATTGATCTCCACACAATGAAAATAATCCACACATCAATTTCACGTTAGTGTGCAAAAGGAAATAGATGTGAATGGATAATGGATTGTACTGTAGGTAAACCTCCCAAGTCATTTTGTTTTGGTCTAGCTGGGAACAGATAGAAGTGTCTGTAACACGTAGCCACACTGCATTAGAGGAGCTTTTCAGCTTTCTCCTGTGCTTTCGCTATGGAGCATGGAGGAGGAAAGAGAATAAGCTAATGGACTCTTTACTTAATGTGATCAGAGCCATTATTGACATGCTGCCAGGAAGATGCAAGACCATTAACTCAAGCCTCTCTCTCTCTGGTACCTTCCCTCCACCCTGCTCCTTTCTCCTACTGTATTTCACTGCCAGCCTGACTCACATACAGAAGAAAGGCCACTAGGGGGTCTGGGTGCCCCTAAGGTGTCTGCGTCTGTCATGTTAACTAGGAATCTTTGATACAGACTGTTGGCAAATTGGCAACAATGTGTTGCTCAGGACTCAGTTTTTATGCCGTATGTCCTGATGGTGTTGTTGGCTCAGCAGCCTACCGTGCAACTTCAACATCTTGGGTTTAAATTCAGTCTTTATTACTCCTTGACATGCTGTTGCTTATAAAATATAAAATATGCGCCGACATTTCTGACACCTCAGAAACTCGTAAAATAAAATACAAACTACAAAGAACAAATCAAGGTACAAAATATCATGCATTATAAAACAGTTCTAGCAAATTAGTTCATTTGTTTCAGCAGGTCACTTTTCATTTCTGATTTCCAAAAATGTATAAAAGTAAATGTCCATACACAATAAGAAAGCACATACTCGGTATTATTTTAGTATTTGTAAACTGTTGTACAGTCATATAAAAATTTGGTCACAAACAAAACAGCAACTGCAATTCTTTAGTTCACATTTGAAAAGCATTTTAAAATTTATTTTTGCATGATATTAAAGGCCTTAGTTCAGTTCAAAAATAGTTTATTTATTAGCTGTATACTGTGTTAATTAGAAATTTAAATGTTCTTTGTGGGCTTCACTTGTAAGACAACACTAAGTTGTACTATAGTGTCTTAGGTGTCACTAATAGTGCCCAGCCTTGGTGTCAACGAAGTATGCAGTGGTGTTTGTGAACAATATTATTATTTTATCAGAGTGAAAAAGTGCACAGAGGAGGTGAAACGGTCCCAAGTTACAAACAATGCAGTATCCCTGTTTTTAAACTGCCTCACTGGAATTGTTGCCTGGCATGTAAGTTGACTCATTCATCTTGGAGGCGGAGGGTGCCTGTGCCGCTGCAGTGTAATTTACACTACTGCAGCCTATGTGCCAGAACACATCTATCCCTGTGGCCCAGGGGCTCACATTGCCAGCAGCCCAGAGGATGTTTGTGATTATGTGTGCATGTGTGTGTGTGTATGATAGTGTATGTTTGTGTCTGCGAACATGTGGGTACAACAGGAAGTGGTGCTCAGGTCTCTCGGGGCATGGTTCCAGGTCCCTGGGCCTGTCTACTGTCATAAGTTCCAGAATGGTGATTACTTACTGCAAAAATAAACACCATTACCATCTGGTACTACCTCGTTGTACTGTAACTTATACACCAAGAAAAGCTCTAGACCATCAAAACACACAGAATCGAGAACAATAACTGAAGAAAAATCAAGTCTGCACTGTAAAAATTGAACTTTTACTATCCCTGTACATGTTTTTTTGAGCTCCTGCCATATAACAACTAAGATGTATACCTTTCATTTGGAATGCTGTCATTTTTCAAACATAGTTGGTAAAAAAAAACAAAAACAACTCTTGATCTATATGAGGGGGCACATAGTGAAGAAAAAAAGATTTACTGGGTCGCATGCTGAGAAAGGTTGGATGATGGGGGTCATTCAAGACTGTTGAGTCCTTGCAGAGCCAGCAGATGTTTCATCCATCCACGGCACATCTGGTCCTCAACACACTCAATCCATTTCACTCGACTTCTCCTTTTTAGAATTTCATTGTTCCTCACAGTCCACTAAACTCCGCATTCCCCCTTGTGTCTCACAAATATTCATTCACAATCATTCATACTGGCCACTTTAACATATAGGCTTTTGTTTTTGCATGTGATTTGTATTGTTTTTTTATAAGGTTTAAATATAGTATGTCCCTTATCAAACATCTGTATTTTATACCCACAAGGAGGTCCCTTCTTCAAAAGGGTTATAAGATGTCATTCCCAGCAAGGAAGTCCAACCCCCGTGGCATTAGGCAGGGATATGAAAGCTGTCATTCTCATTGTAGTGGGCCCTGGGAGTGTCATACTGTGCTTAGCAGCTTCATTGTTTCTTTTATTGTTGGAAACAGAGAGGGGTGTGTACTGCGCATGTTTCTGAATTCTGGAGTGCGACGTGACAAGAAGACTGTCAACTCCCCGTAACTCTCCATGCAACTTCCTTTAATAAATGACTCTTGACCCAGCTGCAAATCCCTGGCAGGCTGGGTGGCCGTGTCAGCAGGCTGGTGGGCCACACAATGTCTTGGCTTGGCCTCAGTGACATGGGGGAAGTGGAGCGGACCACTGTTCTGTTTGTTCAGAGAAGGGATGCAGGGCCACCTGGAGGCTCGGGTCCAGGATCACCACGCAAAAACATAACCTGTGCATTTGTTCGTCAGATGTTGGGACGGATCGAATGTTTGTGCTTGCACAAATGTACAATAGGGTTTGTGTAGAATTAGTCTAACAAGGGGGGGTTGTGAGATAATGCATTAGAAAATGAAAGCCTTGCCTGAATTTGAGGGAACATTGACTGTGTTTGCGCTAATAACAGTGTATGCTTGCCCTGATTTAAGCCCGAGTGTAATGCAATCTTCCTGTGTTTGGGTCTGGCAGTGCTGTGCAGTGCAGTGCTATTGATCCCTATAGCCTTGTGGTCTGCAGTGTTCCTGTCAGTAAACGCAATGAGCCGGAGCACCTTCCATTCCCCCTCCCTGTCCTGTGTAGCACTACAAGCTAAACAGCCATCACAGAAACTCAATACAGGCAGACTGGGCCCTAGTCGTCAAATATCAGCAGCAGCAGTCGTAGTGCCCTACAATGTCCCGAGAGGCCCCAGCTAAGTCAGTTTATTGTCAGTGTAGCATCTCACCTCGTAGACCTGTTGCCAGCCTAATATGTCGTGCTAATATGTCTCTCCATATGAATTACAAGGCTGTGAGAGGAACCCAGATGCAATAAGTATGGATTAGCTAATGTGCACGTTCTGTCTGAGTCTTGTTGGGATGGAGGGGGGAGCTAACAGTAGTAATAGTCTCTAACAGGGTGTCTGCCTGTGGCTTGGAGGTGAGATGGGGGCACACAGGCTTCTGGGATTTCTAAGGAGCTCTGGGAAATAAACTTTCCTCTCTGCCGGAGAAAGAAATGGGAAGAGGTGAGACAGACAGCATTGAAAGAATGATTAGTGAAGAATGAACGAGATGGAAAGAGTGCGATGGATTGTTAATGCTATTTTTCTGACTATTGATCAACCTGGAGGGCTAGAGTTGTTTGGGTTAGAGGTCTTAAAGACCTTACCTTGTCTGCCATGTGTCTGTGTTAATGTGTGAACCCATTGATTTGTGTTGTACTTGTGTAGTTGTGCTGTGTGTAGGCCAAAGCGCCTGACAGAGGAAGAGTGGGATGGGAACAGAGCTTGGAAAGAGAAGAAAGCAAATAGGTGGGGGAAAGGTGAGCGTGTGGTCAAACAGTGGCGTAATTAGGAACCATGTTACCACTCAACTCTATATATTGATCAGGGACCATTCACATGCACCATATCTCTGAGCCAACGTGGCTAGGTGCTTTAATAATTCATGTTGCATTATAACTCTTGTACACTGCTACCCAATACCTATTTACATGTACCTGATTGTCTCTGTTTTCCTCTTATGTCTGGGTAAACTAGTATTGAAAACACATGTTTGATTGAGAGTTAATAACTGGGAATTCTGGGAAATGTCTCCTCTCATTCATTATCTTACCTGCATTGCATTTTGAAAGAAACTTAATTATACTGTTTATGAAACATGTGAAAATGAAGTGGATGAGAGCACCACTGTTTTGTGTAGATCTGTTTTTCCTAAACGTTCAATAATATTATTGGAACCTGGTTTTAGAATCCAGCTGATATACTGCATGATTAAAATTGATGTTTTTTCCCCCAAGTGCTGGACTTTTGGCTGACTAAAAAGCAGATGAGAGCTTGGATATTTCAAATGAAGTGGTAGCATTTTGGAAGCTATAGCGTTTTTCTTTATTATTTTTTTACCGATCACACACACTTTACCAGACAGACATACACCCAAAAAAGAACATATGTGTTTTTTTATTATAAACAAACACACTCATACATACACACGCACACACAGAGGCCATGCTTGCCATTGGCAACCCCTGCAGGCAGATGTGGAGTGTGTGCCAGCGGCCTGCTGAGTGAGTAGGCCAGTTGCTTTGATGTGTGTGTGTGTGTGTGTGTGTGTGTACAGGGGGGGGCAGAGGGGACTGTGTAATCCTCTGACATGCCTGTGGAAAAATACAAGGATCCCTCTGACAGGGGCTGAACTAAAGGCTCAGAGGACCCGTTAGTGTGTCCACAGGTTCATGCGTACTGGACTGACTGCAGGCTGTGTGGCGATACAGACACATAAACACTTACCACACGTGCAAGACATGCACTGACACACATCTACACACAATTAAGATGCATTGCAGTGTTCAGAGTCAGCTCCCTTAGTAAGGTTTTTGGCTTGGTGACACTAATTCTTAAAAGGCTATGTCACCAGCAAGATTGTGGTGTAGCCATGTAAGGTGCGGTCCTCAACTAAGATGGCAAGCTGCATTGCTTTAGGCCCTACTAATACAGAAACACAGGCACACACAAATACACACACACGCAGGCCAGTACATTAACACAAACAGTGTGGTTTTGCTGTTGGAATGCAGGAGGACAGGCGAAGAGTTTTGGCTCTGTCCTCTCTGTACTTTGCATAGTTGCATCTTACATTTCCTTTAGTCTGAAGGGATGTTGAATCCTAAACAGCGATGGGAACCGGGTCTGTTGATCATTAGATGTTGGCAGAGTAACCTGCAGCCACATGTGAGAGAGGTAGCAATACAAATAATGTCTGTGCATGTGTGTGTAAATGTCTCTACAGTATGTGGAAAAAACAGGGCAAATTAAAGGACATTAAGCATATGAATTAGCCACAGGTCTAATGTGAGCTCTGTGAAACAATAAGCAATAAAACAATAGAAGACATTTCATCTTCTTATTGTCAAATCACCCATCTGACTGCCTGTGTATTTCCCCTCTTAACCCTTGAGATACTCGCTAATGGCCCTCACAATGGAATTATTTACTACACATGGCAGGGGGGCAAATGGGTCAAATTATATATGTGTGTGTGTGTGTGTGTGTGTGCGTGTTTATGTGTGTGCACTTGTGCCCCTTGTAGTCAAAGTGAATGAAAGGGAATGATGGAATCATTGAAGCACGCACTGACTGAGAGAAGAGGAGAAAGGAGAGGGGGACTGAAGCAGGAGTACTGAGTGGTGCTTGCTAAAGTGAAAAATCATGCCATGGTGCAGAGGGGCCTGGTTTTGTCCACTGGGAGAAGTGACTACATCCATGCTGGCACTCAAGTGCTCTTAAATACTCGCTCTCCATCTCCTCCCCCCTGCCTCCCTCTATCTGTACCCCCCATTTCTTCGTCCCTCTCTTCCTTCCTTCCCCAGTTCTCCCCAGGTCCCGTCCAGGTACAAATGGCCATTTGCTGTACAACATGTTTGTGTCTGGTCATGCTTGTCCCTAACAGCATGTAAAACAACAACAGCAACAAAAAAGAGAAAATGGGCCCTTTCTTTATTCACACATTGCCAGAATACAAGAGGATCCTGATGGATGTGTCAAAGTGCTATTAGAAAAGTCTGCACTGGAAGAGGTCGCGTAGCTTCTCTGCCAATAGGCTTTAATTCGAGTCATTGTCTGTGTGTTCGTGTGTGTGAGAAGCGCTTCAACTTGGCAATCAGCATCCAATCTCACCATAAGAGGTCAATTCTCATTAGAATATGAGGGAATTACATTAATTCTATTAGTTTTTTTCTCAGTTTTTTTTTTTTATAATTGACCGATGCTATTAGAATATTTCATTTAGAATTGTTATTAAATTGTTTGTAATATTATAGTGATACGTATTATAATATGTGACTGACATGGGGAGGGAGACTGGGGGGCTGTAATGATCAATTCACACTCACATCCTGTTCAGCCCTAATTGTGTCATGTTGAGACGAAATACTCACCTCTTGATTTAGCGTGGCTAAATCAAGAGGTGAGCACTAGGGAGATGAAGGCAGCCTGTGTAAAAGGAATCAACAGCGCTGCTAACTGTCACCTGCTGGGGTTAACCCTGCGGTTGCCAACACCTTCAGAACGTAGATGAAACACAATAGCAGACGAGCCTTTCATTCTCACACCTACAGTCGCAGAAGCCTTTCTGTCAGCTGCGCAAAATTGTGTGTGTGTGTGTGTGTTTGGACAGGGGTGCATGCATCGTAGACATATTTCCCCCCTCTAATTAGCACAAGGGAGTCCTGGGGGCAATCAGAGCTGAGGTTAATGAGAGGGGGAGAGAGCAGAGGAGGCGAGGTAGGGGTGCGGCAAGTAACGCGCAGCAGGCTGCACTGGTGCTACAGTATAATACACCCTTCTTATCACGCTGTCACCCTGAAGGGGCATCATCCTCAAGGCACCCACATTGATGTTTGGGCCTGTGACATATCACGCGTGTATGTGTGTGTCTGTGTGTGTGTGTGTGTGTGTGTGTGTGTGTGTGTGTGTGTGTGTGTGTGTGCACAGCTGTGTGAGAGTTCCTCTCTCTGCGCCCTGATGATCCTTCTACCCATCTTTGTCTCGTATTATCTCTCCCTTCACATCTCTTTCTCTCTGCAAGGCCCCGATGTGACAGCATGTTTCTCATATCAGAGACAATTGGTACACTGGGAGAAAAGAAGTGAGAGAAGGTGCAAGACAAAGCTGCCACAGCGGTCTTGGCATCTGTCTGTTTGCAACTGGCGTGCGTCGGTGCTGGTGGGAGAAAAGCAGTCTACCAGATGTCATTGCTGAACATTGCCCAGGCAGTGTGAGCACGCTGACTTGTACAGTGAGAAAGTATCACCAAGACAATTAATCCTCTCTGAAGGATTCACTTTAGAGGGTAATGATTTTGATGCTTGTATCAAAACACTAAAATGATTATTAACAATATCACTGGATCTGTAATTTACTTGTCAGATTGTGGCATAGTTGGTCGACTACAGTTCTGTGGTCTTCCACAAACTCCTGCCACACATGTTCTCCACATTGATGGGCATAACACTAGACAGGGAACATGCAACAAAGATGCGGACATTGCAGTGTTATCATGTGTGTATTACCCTCTGGGCTACAAGGTCGCCATAGAAAATAATAGTTTTCTGACATGCTTATATGTCATGTATTGTATGACAATATGACAATATTTATATTATGAAATCAAAGACTTTCTTTTATAAAGGTCTTTAAAAATAAACTAGTTGTACTTGGAAACGTGCTTTTATAAGTCAAGGCTGTCATTCTCTGTTAAAAAGAGTTAATTATTTAAAGTCAAATTAGGTTTAACCTCAAAATTGAAAATCAAATCCTAGATTTGGTGAATCATTTTACCACAATTGATCTATGTCTTCAGCCTCTCCTTGGACTCCATTCATTTCATTCATTAACCATGCTGCTTATCCCGAAGGGTCGCAGGGGGGGGCTGGAGCCAATCCCAGCTAACATTGGGCGAGAGGCAGGAAACACCCTGGGCAGATCATCATCATCATCGCAGGGCAGACAAACAGACAT
>JAVQJF010056319.1:0-35131 GCA_036023855.1 Gadopsis marmoratus
TCACTAAAAGTCAGTTTTGACATTTGCCTGTGGGGGGGGGGGGGTTTCTCCATGATCATCATAAATCTCAGTTTAAGACGTGTGGACCCGCAGGATTTTGTGACCTCACAACTACCCAATTGTTCAAACTCCAGTCACGGTCCAATACGTAAGTTGCAGAAGAGTTATGTGGCAGCTTGAATCCTCCTGGACATACACTCTTTGTAGTAGGAGACAAGTGAAACATTCAAAGTGAACAATATTTACATATTCATAGATTCTGGATTTTTAATTGGTGAGAAAAAGTACATGTACTAAGAATTTCTAAACCAGGTAAATAAATTCTCAGGCTCAAGTCTTCTAAGACACATCTGTAGGGGAGTAATGCTGCAGCCTCCTCAACAAGAGGGCCGGATCATCATGAAGTGTGCTACTCAGACGTCATGTTTCACCATTGTTTCTTTTTGTTCGGTGGGGACGTAGGCACATGACAAGTAGGACAAGCGTGTGAAACTGTCGCAGGCCACAATGGATAACAGGCTTGACAGATTCATTTTCAGTCAGCGGCAATATTTAAGTTTTATTGTCACAAGCAATATAGAGTAAATAAAAACATGTCATTGACAGATGGTGTAGATATTCTGCCAGCCTTTTTCACCCTGGTCACAATCCCTCCATCTGTGTTTAAATGGTTTTTGAAAAGAGGATTTATTCTGCCACACTGCCCTTGCTGTTGGGCAGAAAGGTTCTCTTCACTCTAAAATGAGTGAAACTAAGCCTTTAGCCACAGTATTGTTCTTGCATAATGCCCACTGCTCTATTCTGGGATGTACACTCAACATGTGTCTGGTCGGCAGAGTGCACTGCTTGTTTTGTGGGTTTGTGGAAGTAACTTCCCGTAGCACCGGCCTGTGTGGTTTTCCAGTAGCACGCAGAAGACGTACCATCATTTTCTTCCTCCTAAACTGCGCTAATCCATTTAAGGGCTGG
Organism: Gadopsis marmoratus; assembly: GCA_036023855.1. Lineage (NCBI taxonomy): Eukaryota > Metazoa > Chordata > Actinopteri > Centrarchiformes > Percichthyidae > Gadopsis > Gadopsis marmoratus. The sequence continues at coordinate 970 of JAVQJF010056319.1, forward strand.
AAGATCCCTCAAGATCTGTTTAGTTAACTGGGTTGTGATAACCACTGTCTGTGTTTTTATGAATGAGACGCGTGGAGGAGAGTATAAAAGGCAGTTTTTTGGCATGTTGTCTTATCCTTGCGTCTACACTTGTGGTTGTGTGAGCATCTTTTTCGTAATATTCTTTTGTCCAGTGCTTTTCCTCCCTGCTGTCTGGAGTGTAATTTTAGCACTTTAAGGAAGTGGCATTTCAGTCCTTCTGTGTCTTTCAGACACTTGAACATGAGCCAGAGGAACTGAACAGTAGGGGCCAGTTAGAACATTGTGATTGGGCGTGAATTCTTAAGAATTTCTTCCCTTTTTTTAAAACAGATTTTTTGTTGTTTTTTAAAGAATTGAACATAAAGCAATTTGATTTTCCAACTGCTGCTTTTGTAAGGATACTGTTTTTATTTCAGGAACAGAATTGGCCAGACTAGCAGGCATGTGATGGATAAAACATATCATGACACTGTGTTGGAGAAGTGTTATTGATTTTTATTTATTTATGTTTTTTATTTTTTCCTGCAGTAACATTGTTTGATTAGTTACACAATGTGAACACTGGAGCTAGTCATAACATAATGCCTGTGTTTTTTCTTTCTTTCTTTCAATGAAGGACCGGCTTCATAACCAGATCTGTGTCAGTGATTTTATAGACAAAAGGCAGTTTATGTTTATGTGGTTGTTTGCCTTCTCTGAGATGCACCCACTTGGAAAGAGAGGGGGTGTGAGAGCAAGAGATGGTTGGATGCGCTCGCTCAAGGTCACTTTTATGATGGAGGCGTTTTCTGCTTATGAATGAAGAATGCTGTTCTGGTCCCTCTTGATGCTACAATGTCTCCCGCCTCCTCCGAACACACGCACACACACGCGCACACACACACACACACACGCACACACACACACACACACACGCACACGCACACGCACACGCACACGCACACGCACACGCACACGCACGTCACAGTTAGACAATGAGACTATAGACCTGTTTCCATGACTTCCCTCTCTGACCAACCAAAAAGCAACATTCATCCCTGCCTTGGTCATGTGACCTGGCAGGGTTTTTGTGTGGTCCCTACACACACCCTCTATACATTCTCTCACCCACCCACCCAGGGGCTCAGTGGACTGTTTCAGGATGGGTTGTTTCTTGAAGTGTGGCCCCAGAGGCTCCAATGATTGTTGTCAGCAGTGATCAGCCCCCCCCTGCTGCTTTTGAAGAATTACACTTTGATGTATTGTTTTTCTACATCACAAACTGTTGCTTCTTTTAACCAGCTTTTTGCACTCATTTGATATTCCTTGATTTTGGGGGAAAATGTACTTTCCTTGATAAAAGCTTTGCTTTTGGTAACAAAGAATGGAAAGTTTAAGATCCCACAGTGGAGTAACATGTGTCTTTATTCCTCCTTATTTTTTATCTCCCATGTGATAAGAGATTGTAAATTTTTTAAAGCTCAGTTTTAGAGCTTGCTAATGAGAAGATGTGAGTATAACACAGGCTACATTACAAGAGTTCAGACGGTAACTGGTTTATCAAAGATTTGGAAAATATTAATTGTTCAAAGTTTTTAATATATTATCAGTTTTGACAAGATTTTGAACTGAATGTTGGTAATTTATGAAGGTTTGAGTTCATTGTTGCACTTATTGACTAACAAGCTTTGACTAATATGTGATGTTAAGGGATGAGTGCTGATTTGGGGGACATGCGCTTCTTCACTTTCTTGCCGAGCACTAGACGAGAAGATCAATACCAACATAAAAACTGAAAATAACAGGAAATGGCAAGCCTGGCTCTGTCCAAAGGTAAGAAATTCCACCTACCAGCACTTCTAAAGCTCACTAATTAGTATATTATGGGGTTATGAACCGGTCTCTTTCTTGGCTGGGAGCGGTGACTGCCTGGTGTCTCTGCTGGTTGCCAGGCAACTTGTCAATTTTTTTTACACTTTGGATTTTGTACATACTAAACAAACGAGATATAACATGTTAATTGGTCAACTTAAGAGCCGTTGGTAGGCAGGTTGTGTTACTTTTGGGCAGAACCAGCTGTTCCCTCCTGTCTCCAGTCTTTCTGCTAAGCTAACCAGCTGCTGCCTGCAGCCTTACGTTGAACAAACATATGTGAGGGTGGTATCGACCTTTTCATCAAACTCTCTGCAAGAAAGCTTTAGTGCGTTGTCCCGAAATGTCACACTATTTCTTTCATACTCTTTTCTTTGATGTGTGACTAAAATGTTTGGCGCTAATACTGCACTACTCTTTGCAATTTGTAGTTTCTTTTCCTTTTTGATTAGTTGAAAGCGCTTTTCTGTGTCGGTAATCATTTATAGGAAATGCATTCATAAGATAACATTTTGAACAGTACCAGTGTTAGTCCTGCAGTAAATGTATACCACAATAAACATTTGGTAGAATCCCCACCACAGTCTGCATGGTGATTAGATCCATACACTGCTCATACATGCTGTTTTAACTATAATGACACATTACAGACTCCAGTTTCTTCCTTCAAGCATCCAGGCTCATCTTTCCAGCATCGTCCTAATGGTCCAGCTATGTAAGTTGATTACACCAAGGACCCCATGGGCCTGCAGCCAGACCAGCCACTGCGGAGTCTTCTGGGGATGGGCATAGCATAGCTGACATTCTTATCTCCCTAACCCACATCTCTAGCTGAGGTAATTTAAGGTTTCGAAACCGCTGATATCATCCTCAGAATTCAATCTGGGGTCTGTAACGGCCTTCTGGTGAACATCAGAATGGAAGAGGGAGCTTTAGGGTGTCTTTCACGGTAACTCTAGCCATATTTGTGATGTAGGAAATCCGTATTCCTAAAGCCCTCGGCCCGCTTCCCACTATAATGGATACTAATGTCCATTTGCTGATTGCACGAATCAGCATGTACACAGTATGGTACACTAGTTGCCCTCATCACAGCTAGAGTCCAACAGTCTTTGCAATGTTAATGTTTCCTGTTGCAGCAGGGATTTCTGAGTTGGGATTGACTTTCAAAGGCATCATTGAATCAGGCAGTATTTCCATAACTCAATCCGCCTATATCTGTCAGTTTGGGATGGAACACACTGTGGAGAGTGGGTGTTTGACCTGGATAGTCTGCTTCCAACGGGGCTGAGAAGCCTGAGAGCAGAAGGTCACACCGTCAGTGACTCGGTACACCCGTGGGCTCTCTCTCACACTCACACACACTATTTTCCTAACTGGCAGTGAAAAGGCTTCCAGGGTAAACACCTAATTGTGCGCCTTTGCCTGTTTTTATGCTCTCAGCACTGACCTTGATGCTGACTGATATTGAGTTATGTAAGGGGGGGGTGGCATGTTATTTTTAAATCTAAAGAGAAAAGAGATTGTGTTTGAACAGCGCACACAGCCTATTGTGTTTCAGTTAGTGAGGCAATGGAGGAAAAAAACATGTGTAATAGTCGCCTTACATAACACTTTTGAATGCAGAGGGCAGAGGATTAAAATACACACACACCGAGGGTATTTTTAATGGTACAGGTAATGTTTCATAAGTACTTAAATATCCCAAAATATCACGAGTTGAGATTGATCAGCAAGCAGTGATGGATCTCATTTGTGAACAATGCGTCACCGTGTTTGTCTGCTCGCTGCTCGGCGTTTTGTAACTCGGATGTTGGATGCTATAAACACCAATAAAATCTAAATTAATCCAGTCATCGTCAGTCATGAAGTTGGTAATGAGATGAGAACATCTGTATTAGAGACCAGTATTGACTGAATTTCAGATGAGCCATGATCACTTTGTTTGTGCTCTCCATCACTTTGTCAAATCACGTGATCTTGGGCCAGTTCTTTTTTTTATTTTTTAACGCTATTTGTTCACGTACACCCATTCTTAAAGCAGTAGTTTTAGAGTCAGCAGCCGGTTAGCTTAGCATTGCATAAAAACTGGAAACGGGGAAACAAAGGTTAAAAAGAAATCTACCGGAGTAACACATTCAATCTGTAAAAACGCTAAGGTGTAAAGACAAGTTGTGAGAAATGCTTTAGATGTGCTGGAAGGCAAATGTTGTTATCTTTGGATAGAACAGGGCCAACCGTTTCCAGTCTTTAGATCCAGCTTGGCTAAGTGGCTAGCTAGCTGCAGCTACGTATTTGCTATACACACACGAGAGTGCTTTCAAGCTCCTCGTATAAACTCTCTGCAAGAAAGCAGGCAAGTGTTCTTCGCAAAATTATTTGAATACAAGTAATATTTGTAAAACACAAACAAAACATGCAGTTAGGCTTTGCTCTCGTGCATTAGCATGTTGGCAGCGTAAACGTTAATGTTTGTGACCAGCAGTATGTACGTTATGCTTGTTACCACATACTGTAAGCTGACACGCGTGCGCCACTTTCTGAAATCCTGACTTTTCCTTTCTTCAGCTTCCATTCAAAGTTGACGTAGGTTAAGGAACGACAATTTAATGCCCTGGGGAATATGAAAGTGAGATCTTTCAATTCCATATGAATTATATATTTATTTATTGTTGTATTTCAGACAGGGAGAGAAGGACTGGTTGGTGACAAGGAACAAGTAGATTAACAAAAACCTTCAGAAAACTTCCCAACTTTGTATAATGTACTGCACTAAACCAGGCACTTGCACTAGCGTAGTACGCACAGATCAGCCAGTATAAGCTTGCTGTTTTAGGCTGTTTGTTGCCACCTATGTGCCATGCGGGTTTAGTTCATTTCCCACTGGATGTGGTAAAACTACTGTGATACAAGCGAGGAGTCAGCAGCACATTAGCCTGTGTGACCACGTTCCAATTATAATTATTATAAACTATCGCAGAGGGTAATAAGAGGATACTTGCACAACCCGTGGGCAGTGAGACTCAACTAACACTGTTACTCTGACATTTCACGCAGTAAGATAGACCGAGGACTGTTTGGTCCAATTAAGTAGCTTGCTGTTGCTAGCAGGTTGTGTACCTATTAACTTTGGCACTGTGGTCTTTACTGCAGGCTGTGGCTGTTTTTTTTACTCTGTATAAAGGGTGCAATTTGGGCAATATATATTTGCTGGGGGAAAGTCTGTTTTTAACTCCACTGTTTGTCCAGTCTTTTGTCCAGAAAATAAAGGAGGGAATTTGTGCCACACATGTACCGTTTCTGGAAACTGCTGTGCTTTTCACAGTGTTTTTGAATGGACATCTCTGTAATGCAATCTTGCATTACTGTATGTGTTGATGGCTTGCAGACTGTCCGACCAGCATGCACATAAAAAAGATGTGTTGATGATGTTGATCTGGTCTCCTAACTGCAATTTGATGGAGGATGCGTCTGCCGTTATTACACGTGACCCATGATAATAAGATTATAGGTCATCCCCCCCGGTAAAACTAATCCAGTTCAGACTTCCTCCTCAGACTCTTCCATCAGGAAGTCTGTCTCTCCCCAGTATTCTCTGCATTGTGGGACTACTGGGACTCTGTAGGCCTACAGGCTAATAACTTGTTTATTCATTTGTATAAAGACAACTAGCATAATGTCAACTTAGCAGCCAGCCACAGGCAGTTGGTACACGATCACAGCCAAAGGAGATGCCACTCTGTTTATAGAGCTTGTGTTGTTTTGGGAAGCAGGATATTGTGTGGTCACCGTGGTAATGCACAGATTCATTTTCTTTTTGAAAAATGGGAAAGAAAATCTGTGAATAAGAAAAAGGGTTATGAAACCCTAATCAACCGGATGACGTCAACACCGGTCTGATATTATTATTCAGCAACTGCATTTACATTTTGGGTTTTGAGCTGATGCTCTCATCCAGAGCCATTTCCACCTGAGCCGAGTGTCAATCAGCTCAAATTTCTGAATCGCCAACATTACAAGCAACCGGTAGTAATGTGGGCCACGGTCAGAGCCACAGCTGACTGATAATGGTCTCTCTTGAATAATACCAACAATAACGCAAAACAACAATGATTTTGATAATTAGTCAGACTGTTGTTACACTGATCAGTCAACATATCACAAATTGCTGGTTTCTAAACTGAGATGGGAGACAGGAAATTATTATATTCATGTGTTTTTATTTTACCTTTTTTTAAAGCAATAGATCGAGAACCAGGCGTTCTTTGTGCTAAGCTTTTGGCTGTAGCATATATTTAACATACATGAGAGCGTATACATGTAACTCTCTGAACAAAAAGAATAAGTTTCATTCAAAAAAATACTGAGTCCTCATAATACTATGTGCTATACTTAATGGTCAAAAAAGCTACAATGTTTGAGGGGTTTTATTTTAAGATTTTAGGGTGCAGTAGTTTTTTATGCCAATCTCTGCTTCACTAGTGTGCAAGATTCCCTGTTTTTTTTCCAGTCACTGATATCTGATTTTCAATAACTTACTCCTAACAAACAGAGGCTTAATTACGTCTTTCAAATGCTGCTTCCACACAACCGGCCTTGCATGCTAAGGCTGAATAGCTCCTGATTGGGACAACAAACAGCCCAGATAGAACATTTAAGTCGGGTTAAGACTCTGACCAAACTCCAATCTGCAGCTCCTTGATCACCTAAAAAAAATACCTTTTTTTTGTTTTGTCAGATTCACAAGGATTTTTGATTTGCCGATGGCGTTTATGAAACCAGAACAAATGAACCATGAAAACATAGCAGGAGGTCATGATTACAAACACGTTTTCAGCACTTTCAGAAGCGACGCGAAGCTCTAAATGTCCGTCTGTAACGAAGACTCATCACTTCGTCTCAAAACACTGGTACAACATACTGCAATTCACATCTTTCTGTTGTATATCTGTGTGATCAGTATGTTCCAAGCATTCATATTTAGTTATATAGTTGAACACAACGTTTTGCTTAAAATTTCTCATTACACATGTTTTGCTATAGAATTTCACATTACACCTTTTTTGAGTGCTAGGCAAAACTGTCTAGCAAGGAATCATTAATGTCCTCATAAACGTTTTCACTTCCTCAGGTCTCCATGGCACTTTGGTTTGGCTTCAACAAAACAACTAACCACATGACAGCTCAACTGATGCACGACGCCGTCTTCCTTCTTTTTATTCTCTCAGCTTGGCACATCTCTCCCATCTCGAATACTTGTCGCTCTGAGGCTCTATGGGAGTTTCTGAACGGAACGTCCTGGATGTTTTGCATTTGTGCAACGTTGACCTCAGCCTGGGTGGAGTAAACATCTGTTTTTGTGCGACACTTGCACAGATGGCCTGTTGAGCTCTCCGGCTGAAATGAAGATGTCATCGTCCTGCTCAAACATTAAATGCTTCATTTGGGCATCTAGCCTCTTGGCTCATAATCAGTGGTCTCTTGTGACAATAAACCATCCGACTCGCTCTGCGAGACTGCTTTGACTATGATGCATCAGATTTTTGGAGGGGAAGTGAAAGCGTGTGGTGTGTTTGTAGTAATCCCCTATTCTCTGGCTGTCTTTGAACGGTATTGCATTTATTAGACACAACATTGAGTCTAAATTGGCTGTAGAAGTGACAACACTTATTCTAAGTTTGATATGTATGTTTTTACATGTTGAGGCATCCCCCTTGGTACTTTGTCATATGGGCTGCATCATGTTTCTTGTAGGTTAGCGGTCTGCTGTGACAAGTGTCGTACACTGAATAAGACGTGGGTGGAATTTGGTTTCAGGGTGAATCGTTAACATGGATGTGAAGATTGACACCCCTCTCATATGTCCAGCAAATTAAAGGCTACAGCCAGCAGCCAGCTAGCTTAGCATAACATAAAGACTGGAAGTAGGGGGAAATGGCTAGCCTGGTGCTGTCCAAAGGTAACAAAATCCACCTGCCTGCACCTGTAAAGCTCACTTATAGAGACCCATTGTTTTAAAAACAAGTGTAAATACACCAAATAGCTTAAGGAAGTTAAAATGTTACCAAAAAATAGTCTGGCTCATAACCCTGTAGATTATGCTGAATGATGCAGGTACATGGCTAGCTGTTTCCCACTGTTTCCAGTTGTTATGCTAAGCTAAGCTAACCTGCTTTAAGGCTCCAGTAGGCTTGTCTCGCCACGATGCATTTGAGGAGGAGGACACTGAGATATTTATTAGATATAATTACCCTTAATGAATCCAATCGGCTCAATTAACTGTTAATTTATAGGGATGATCTGGATGCACGATTTGTCCTTCTATACACGTGTATCTTAACTTCAGACTCCAGCAATCTCTCCTTGCTCGCTGCCACCTTTTTTTTTTATCTTTTAAATGTTGCCGCTTATTTTTGCTGACAGACCCGTTTCCTCTTTTCTCGAATTAACGCCTACTTCCTCCTTCTGTCTGTCTCTCTCGGCACTCTCTTGGTCGCCCTTTTGCCTGACGCGACGTGCTGCACAAACCGTTGTCAAGTCTTTGTCTATGGCTTATGATGCCGGAGGCGCTTCACTTGCAGGCAGATATTAAAGTTGCTCAGAAAAGCGTTGCCTTCGCGCTGCACTTTTTAAGCAGCCGTTCAGCACACGAAGCAGGTTGCTTGAAGGAAGAACTAACGAGCCTGGTTGTCAGGTTCTCCAGGTGAGTCCTCACGTCTTCATAGTGTTTGTTTAGTCTTTCTTAACGGCACACAGGATGCAGTAGGCCTCAGGGTGCGGCTGTGTTCACTTTTCCTGCCCCCTCGCCTCTCCAGTGTGTCACCAGTGGGCACAAACATTGCGGTTGGATGTCTGCAGTCTGGAGCAGTGGATGTGTTGTTGTAGATGCTTGTTGGCTGATCCGAGACGGGAGTCGGCGTGGGTTTTCCACGTCTAACCAGACAAGAATGGAAATGTCAAAGGACGGATGTGTTTTTAAGGCATTGAGCGCTGTGGCCTCATGGTTTGGTGGGGATGGAAATGTGGTGTCGGTAGTTTATGATTTGGGAAAGGATAACAAGAGTATACTTACACCGTTGATAAATCTGCTGTGCTGGAAAGTAATTACTTGGCAATATTACTTGCTTCCTTCACAATACACATTATGGATTGGTTGTGTGCCTGTAGACCTATTTTTGCCTTGTATTTTCTTCTCCTCTGGCTAGTGTGCTCTGTTTTTTATTTTTTTGTCTCCTCGTCTCTAAATGGTCCAGTGTTTTGATTATCTGGGTTTGCAGAATGCCATCCAAGTACCTCTAATTGTTTCTGACTCACTTGTTTTCCTCAAATTGCTGGCTCGCTCTGCTCACAACACAGTATTTAGGCTACGCTTGTACCTTGCTCAGGAATACGCTGTAGCTCCATGTTTCACCCGTTCTCGTGTGTGTGTGTGTGTGTGTGTGTGTGTGCAGCGGCTGTATACAGTATGTGCGCAGCATAAGTGTAACAGTCTACATGGCGTCCTTTCAGCGGGCTCATGCCTCAGTGGGAGGTCGGTTGGCTGCTGCTGAGAGTTGTTACGAGCTGCAGGTACCGATGTTTGACAGGATATCCTGGTTGCAGCAGTGCAGTGAGAACCACAGCAGGTTTGTGACACAAAGAGGCCCGCTAAGAGTCACATGGAGAGAAGTCAGCAGCCTGTTCTGATGCTTGCCAGTCAGTGCAATCTCCAAACTGCAGAGAGGACGCCATACTGACTTCATAATACAAATAACATGTCCTCATTTGATGTTTTGCTGCTTTTGTGAGGAATGAGTTTGGTTTTTTTTCTTCTTGGTGTATTGTTTGTATATGCGCACATGTTAAGTTTCTCAGAGCATGGAACTTCCTCCTTTGGTTGAATCTAGAAGCCATATTTGTAAACCCTGACCCCCGCCTTCCTCCTTTTCCTTTTGTGTTCTTCCCTTTATTTGTAGCTGTTTTTTAGGCCTTTGTCTTAGAGCCAGCTGCGTTTCCTGTGGGGGGTGTGTGTGTGTGTGTGTGTGTGTGTGTGTTGGGGGGGGATTGGGCATAACACAGCAGCATTTTTAAGATTCTTTTTTTCAGGGTACTCTGTCATGTTTTACTCTTGGGACCATGGTGCATTTCTGTTTCTAATAGCTTAAAAACGAGTCTACCTATAATCCAGGGGGTCCTTCTGCAGTTGCCAGGGGGGCTAAGTGGAAAGACTGAAGGAGCTTAACTAATTTGATGGAATAGAATTTACAATTTGATGAAGAACCAAAAGAAATTCCCACATATTGCGGCATTATAACACTTGAACAATGTTAAAAAATAGTTAGCAAACAGTCAGACAGAAACAAAAATGATATGTTCAGCTTCTGCAAGTGGAAGTAGTGCGAATGCGACCTCAACACTGAAAGTTCAACAGCATGAAAAAGTATTTAAAGATCTACTATTATTTACATGTTTACATTTTCAGTAGTTAACTAATATCCCATTTAAAATCAATTCAGATCAACGCATCTTGAAAATGGCGTGTGGTGTCTGACGGGGTGCTGAGTTCATCTCACAGGGCTGAGGGGCTGCATGAGACAAGTTCCACACAAGTGCTTCACCGTTTAAGTTCTATATGAACCTAATACCCACTAAGAATTTTGTTTTTGCTGAACTCCAGGAGTTTAACTTCTCACGTTGCTGCCATGATGTACAGGTGCACTCCAGGGTGTGTCAGCAAACCATGATATCACTGCCGGGTTTAACGCTGCTTTTCAGATTGGTGTTAAGTTACTCTTTGATGGCGCGTGTGTGTGTTTCTGACATGCAGACACCTCTCCCAAAGGGTGTAACATGACCATCCTCTGGCTTGTGTGTGGGGGGGGGGCATGTGAAGGCGCCACGCCGGGAGCAACAATAACTCGGTCCTCTGCACCATGTCGGTGGCCTTTTTGTTTCAGCTCTCAGATAAAAGATGGTGTTCACACACACACACACACACACACACACACAGACCCCGCCAGTGAGGCGGGTCCTTTGTAGAGGCATCGGATGAAGCGCTACAACGGGTCCTTTTGAAATCCACCCAGCCCATAGGTTATTTTACACGCACAACACACACCACACGGAGAGGGGTCCAGTAGACTTTTTCAGGATGGGTTGTTTCTTGAAGCGTGGCCCCAGAGGCTCCAACCATTGTCAGGGGGAGGCTCTGGTCAGCCCCCCCACCCCACTCTGCTGCTTTTGAAGAATTACACTTTGATGTTTTGTTTTTCTGCCTCACAAACTGTTGCTTCTTTTAACTCTCTTTAGCTTGTACCAGCTTTTTGCACTCGTTTGATATTCCTTGATTTTGGAAAAAGGACTTTCCTTGATATAAGCTTTGCTTTTGATAACAAAGAATGGAAAGTTTAAGATCCCACAGTGGAGTAACATGTGTCTTTATTTCTTTATCTCCCATATGATGATAAGAGATTGTACTTCTTTGAGCTCAATTTTAGAGCTTGCTAACGCGAAGATATGAGTTTAACACAGGCTACGTTACAAGAGTTCAGACCCACTCTAAGCACACGAGAGCCTCATTAGCTGTATGTGGAAGTTAAAGAGGATTCATTTTTTAAAGATTTAAAAGCTTTTGGTGCATGGTAGCTTCATGGCATTTGTGGTTAAAGAGGCTACGAGGCTGATTTTGTATTGCTCGCATGTTTGCTTCCCCAAATTTGGTTACATGCTCTTCCTGTTAGTGACAACTATATATTAAACTGTTCTCAAAACCATAATAATTGCAGCTTGAAATGTAAAATATAACATTTTTCAAAGTAGTCGGTCTCTTAAAGTGGCTGGACTAGAGCTTGTTTGAAACGAGTACTGAACTTGGGCCAGTTTACGTCTGCTGTAGGAGACTGAGGTTATTTGTTTTTTAAAAAAAATTGAACTATTGAATCAAAAAATAGATTCTTTTCAGAGGAGCTTTTTGACCCTATAAACTTCTTTCTGGATATTAATGACAGTAGTAGGTACAACGTGAGGATTCACTGCAGAGTTCAGAGTTTCTGAACAACAAATAATGTTAGGAAAGTATTTCAGGATTGTAGACAGTTGGTGGCAATTATATCTCTGTTGCTTGTTGAAAAAGGTTGACGCATGATAAGTTATATGGATTATAATAATACTTATCATTAATTATAAGGCCAAAACATTCTTCAGAAGATTCTCGGGATTCTAAGAATTTCAAAAGTTGCATTCTTCTCGTTAAACTTTCATTCACATCATGTCAATAATTTAAATTTAGGAACTTTATAGTCTTGAACCAGGGCCTTCAGCATTTGGATCAAGTAGCGACAGTTAACGGTTTTCAATGTGTCAGAATACATATTCAATCAATCATTTTGGTTCGGACCCTGTATCATACGTACCCAATATTAAAAGTCTCGGTTCAGGATCATGGCCAAAAAAGCTTGATCGGGACATCCCTAGAGGATTCCATTAGCTGAGAAAACGTAAAGTTGATGTGACGAGAGAAGGAAGGGGGAGAGAGGCATCAACGCAGTGAAGTTCTGGTCTGACACTTTTATACGTATCATGTCAAATTTACCGCTAGAGGACCCCCCCCCCCCCACTCTCCTTCTCTTCTCTTCTCTTGTCTCTCCCTCCAGCAGCGACTCCATAAAAAGTTTTAATTAAACTTTCATCAAAGTGTTAAAACTCCTTAAATACTGCAAATAGGCATCTTAATCTTTTCACCCCGTTATGCGGGGACGTTTTAATTAAAATTCTTTGAAAGGCGTTGCATGCAATTAGAGAGTGCTGTTGATGAATTCTTTAGCAGAGCTGGAAATGAAATGAGGTAAATGCCATATCTTGCATAGACTGAAACTGCATGTTGTTTTACCGTTCACTTGTATATCCAGCTTTTTGTTTCTCTCTGTTGGATAAGGTGTTCTTAAATTCACTTCCAGGTATGGGTCAGGAGGTGGTACGTTAAGCTTGTTCTATCTCCCCGGTCTTTCTTTCTCTATTTTATCTTCCCCTCAAACCTTTATCATCTTTTTTTCTTCACTCGCTGTGTTTTTGACCCCCTCTCTCTCGCTTTTTAATCCTCTGTTGTATTTTCCTCCACACTGACCGTACTCCATTTATCTTAATCTACTTATAACGTAATTATTTCATGTTTACTGCCTGTGTCTGCCTTCATTTTTAATCTGTTACCTCTCACTCCCTTCCTCCCTCTCTCCCTCCTCTCGTGTTCACTTGCATTTTTCACCTTCATCGCTCCATCTCCTCTTTCTCTTCCCTTCCCTCCTCCCTCTACAGACGATGTCACCCTCACATTACACATTATGAATTATTGAGGTGAAACCCAGCACTCTTGTGCTGCCCAACAAATCACAGGCCTTCTGTTTCCTCTCCTCCTACCCTCTCTCCCCTATTTATTGATGGGTTTGTCCCCTAATTTCGACCTCTGGCAGCAGATCAGATCACACGTTTCTGAGGGTAACATGAGATTTCGCTTCCCCCCCACACTCTTGTGGCGCTAATCCTGAGGGAGTTTGGCCACTGTACGCCAGTGGCACATGCCTCTCTGGTTTTGGCTGGTGGGCGAGTGCTTGAAGACCGATTAATTGCATACATATACAGAGTACAATACCTTGCTGGAGTGGTTTTATAGTTTGGCAGCATGTTATTGCCTATAGTGCATTAGTGCCATACGTAAATGTGTGGCAAACGAATGAAAAAGATTTATGCACTTTTTGGTTGGTTTCTGCAAAAATAATACGCGCTGAGGAGAGAGAGACTTGTCGAGAAACAGATGAAGAGATTGATGAAAGCGTGAAACGTCGGCTGCGGTGGACAAAATGAATGAACAGAGGAAGGGAGCAGGGTCAGGTCCGGGAAAAACGGACGTTTCTCCTGCAAGTAAAGAAAGATGGCGTGAGCTCTGTGCCCCGTAAGCCTGTTGAACCCCCAGGGAAAGAAGAATAAACGCACGCTCACTCGCACTCAACTTAACCAGGTTGCAGCAAATCACCTGCTCTGACAGGATGAGCCCTGACAGCAGCTAGCTCGATAACAAGGTTCCATTTACACTGTGAGGAGGTTGCGACGAGATGCCAGAGCGACAGATTGGGATTTGATACAAGGGCCCCCAGGCTGTAGTAAACACCCGTGATGACATGTAGAGAATATATGGAGACAAACACACGCGCACACACACCTGAGAAATATCTTCGTGTGGAGCCTTGTTGCTCAGAAGTCGTTCCCTGGAGCAGTGAAAAACATGTTGATCAAATAAGTGCTGGCCCATTTGGAGCCCTGCTCGTGGTGTGCTGGTGTGTTGAACCGCCGTGTCTCTCAATTACATTTGAGCCCATTTTCAAGGGATTTTGCTGTGGCTGTCTGAGGTAGGTAGGTGTGTGTGTGTGTGTGTGTCCTGGTGCGAGTGTGTTCAATCAATAAGCCTCAAGGACGTCCATTTCTGAGTCATCTGTAGTTCTCGGAAGATGATGACAAGGTGCTCGGAATATACACATACGCTGTTTTTAGTGGAAAACAAAATCCTCAGTCAGAAGGATAGGTTTGTATTTTGACTTTGACACAGACAAATGTTCCACTTTCCATTTTAAAGCTGAATTCCCGTTTATGGCCATTCCTATCTGTTAGGACAGTGTTGCTTCTCTGTTGCTCTTCCTGAAGTTTGTTCCGTATTTTTTTATTTTTTTGTAAAGTCCCCAGCGGCAAAGTTGTGACATTGTGCTTTATAAAATTAACTTGACTTGACCATTGCACTCACCAAAACTAATTGCTGAAATGAGGCAACGCAGCAACAACAGTCTGATGGGGCAGGGAAAATGACCAGTTAGCCGTTCCGACAAGCTGTAAGCAAACACCAGTTTAGCCAGAAACCTTATCTGGAGGTAAACCATAAAGGAGTGACCCAAAATATTGATGGTAATCACTCACTGCATGGGGGAAACCTGTACTTGCACAAATGCACTAAGTACGAGAGGTCAAAGTTGAACCACTGTGACTTTAGATTTTGATAGATGTTTACAATATAGCCCAAAAAACTGAATTTTAGAGGCCACTACTGATATTTAAGAGGGACTATAATGTATACAATATTAATATCTGACTATATTCCTATTTCTTCTTAACACAAGTAGTTATTTAAAGAATGGTGACCAACATATATACTGAGCAGGACATTCAAAATTTGAAAAATAAAATTGTCAGTGACCTCTGTTAGTTTAGAAACAGTGACTCCATTACCTAACATATCTTTGGCATTTCTGTGCTGCAGTTTCACGTTACTCATCCGGCAACATATACACGGTTTCTGCTGCAATAAGCTAATATCGACCGATGCATCATCCCAGTCGAGTTACTGGTCTCGCTTTAGTGCAACAGACAGTATTAATTTTACTGTCTCTGTTTGCTTTCTCTTCCAAATTACTTTGACTAACCTGAGTGTTTTTGTTTAAAACCAGCCTGAACATTTTTCTGCTCATGCTTCTTGTCAAGTTGGACTTCTTTCTGGTGCCGCGTTCCCATGTCTCTGGTCTTTAGGAATGATGGCCAAGACTTTGAAAATAAGCGAATGAACAGGTGTACTGTTAACCATGCTCGCCATCTTAGTTTAGCATGCTAACATTAATTACTTGTGCAGTTGAGGCTGATAGGGATGCCATTAGTTGCAGCTACAATTGATCGCGAGGGAGTCCATCCGCCGCAAATCCATCCAATAGCTGTTGAGACATTTCACTCACACCACAAATGTGAATCCCATGGTAGCACTAGATGAAAAGTCAGAGGATCACCAAAGTTATTCCAAGTCACCCTGAAGGGAAAACACTCTGTACAGACTTTCACAGCAATCCATCCAGTAGTTGTTGAGAGATTTCACTCTTGGCCAAAGCAGTTTACCAAGCGACTGACATTGGAATCCCTAGAGCGACGCCACTATAGCATAGCTAAAACGCTTGACAGTCTGTCTGAGGAGTGGCAGCTTTATAGCTTCCATTGACTGCCTCTCTGTCTTCACACAGTAATGAGAAGGATGATGATCTGTGCATCGATGACTAACATGCTATCGTCCGTAGGATATAACGTAACCAATCCCTCACTCACATATTCAGTGCGTATGTACAGTAAAGCTTGTCTTTTTAATTCTGAGAGAGAAAAAATAAATTATACATGTTTGTTGCAGCAATTGGCCCATTAAGCATGATGCTTGCAGGATTGTGGCTACCCAGATGTTTATATGCATCTGTCTGTGTTTTCTTTCTGCTTTGCCCTCTCCACATCTCAGTCACCACCTTCTTTGTCTAAGAATGGGGACCAGGAGAGAAATCCTCTCCGCATAAGGTTACAGAGCGGAGAGGCAGAGGGGGAGGGATGCACAGCTGCAAGGCAAAGTGTCTCAAAGTGTTTAACGCACGTTACGAACCCACTCCGATCTTCAACGGAAACATGCTTGTTCATATTTCAGTGGTGAAATTCAAAGCAGAGAGGTGGAGTGAGTCATATTTGGGGAGTTGTGACAAACGTGACTTGAGTATGACACGCTTTGGAAAGAAAGATGCATCCACACATCTCGAGCTATTGATGCAGTGGCTGCCATGGCAACGGGCCCTTGAGTAAAGGCTATGTGGATCATTATGGGGTGACTCACACACAACGCCAGGCCAGTCTCATTACATAAACTATCTTTAAATTCTTACATGCTCTTCGAACACACACAGGCGTACAAACACTCACGTAGGACTGAACGCACATTAGCACGCAGACTCCAGACATGCACACAAAAGCAATTTTGGTCGGTGTCTGTACACGCACACGTACGTTTCACCACTCGCTGTGTTCTTGCACACATGCTGTATGTATAAACACTCTGCTCAATAGTGTTCTCCCAGGAATTTTTTGAAGCCCGTTTTTAGGCCTTATAGATTGATATTAAATATGTAAACGGGCTTCTCCACCAGGAACTAGGATGATCCAAACTTTCTAGACAGGCTAAGAAGGTAAATTATTGATGCCTACTCAGTCGGATTTGGGGATCTCTATGGTGCATTTTCCACTTGATAACTGTGCAGTGGCGGCTTTCATTAGTCCGTCTGCAAGCTCACAGAAGTGGCTTTACTCAGGGGGGAATCCCTGTGTGGTTCAGAGTGACTGCGATTCGGCTGTTTTTCCACCATGGAACGGTCTTATTTTAGAAAGCCACAGGGTTTCGGGTCAATCCGTCTTCCTGTTCCTCCGATACCGTGCTTCTTTTTGTGCCCTCAAAGGAGTCCCCTGGGACAGAAGCCAGGGAGGAGACACTCGGGACTACATGTTCAATATTTGAGCGTGTGTGTGTGTTGGCATGAAAGAGTGAGTGTCGGTGTCCTGTTGCTATGCGTGTGACCCAGGGTACACATGGTTGCAAATACCGTTTCAGGGTCTGTTTTGTGTGGTTTCAATTGCGTTATCACCGGTGAAGGATGGAGAACATTTCTGGTGTCTCGTAGTGAATCACTTCTGTGTCTGACTGGAAACTGAATGTCGGACAAATACTCTTATCTCTCTGTCCGTTGCCTTTGCCTCCAGTTTTTTTACTTCCCCCCTCCTCTTCTTTTAAAAGATTGATTTGGTGTTGGACTGCAAAGTTTGGGGGGCTTGTGAGACAGAAAATAAATGATAAAAAAAAAGCCTGAACAGCCACACCATCTCCCATGATGAGTAAACTGGCATTTGACAGAGGAAGAAGCTTTGTACTTTTTTTTTGTACCTGCTAAAGCTGTTGCTTACTGCTTCACTGCCCTCACTTCAGTGAAAGAGAGATGGAGCTGCTTTTATCTCTCAAACTGGAGGAACTCTTGCACTTTCATTACTGTGAAAATTTCAAAAGGCAGTTGCACGTTTCACTGGGGAAGTCCTAGCAAGATGCTGCTGGGTGGTTGGTGTCTTTCTGCCGTTTTATTTATTTATTTGTTTTAAATGACTGAACAGAGGCAAGGTCCCAGTGAGACCGGGAGGATCTTTGAAAACAGTGCAACTTTTCAATTCACTCACCTGCTGTGTCCTCATTAGCAGTTAAACTTTGAATTTGAATTAAGCTCTCTGCAGTGCATCTGCCCCACCGGCGCGCCCTAATGTTCTGTGTGTCAACTGCTGCAGATTAAATTAGGCTGCTGCTTGAATAAAATCATCTCGGAGGACAACTTAAAAAATATGTTTGTCTGCTTTAGTTTGTGTAAGTGGGTGTTATAAGTTGAACTGTGTATTTGGATGCGATTTTAAGCACCAGTATCTGCAGTGATTTGCATGATGTGCCCAGTTTTTAAGGCCAACGTGACACAGACAGGGGAGCGTGTTCTAGCTGTGGGCTAATGCCTAGAGACGGCAGGTATTGCATCTGTGGTTTCTATACTCTTTACTAGCGCTGATGATGGACTCTTGCACGCATTGCAGCTGGGCAACCTGAGGGTGTTATAATATAAGGGGGCCAGTGTGTATACTGTGTGTTTCTGCACAAATAACACTAAACTGGTACCAGTAGGTCAGCTGACTCATTTCCTCTAAACGTTGAAATATTGAATGAAAGCGAATTATTGATTTGAGTTGTTCAGTAGCTTCTTCAGCAAATGTGACGTCATCCGTAGCTTATGAGCAGTTACGAGTGCTGCAATGTTCTCGCGTCTCATGCATTTTTCTGCACTGCCCTCGCTCCTCCTTCGTCATATATGTATAATATAATCTTGGAATTTGGAGAGAGCTAATGCAAGCAGCGTCTCCAATAGCAAGACCTCGTGCTTGATTAATGTGCCATATTTTCTATTGTCCTGCAGGTTTGGATGAGCTGCCTCCACTAGTGGTGACAGACGTGTGAGGCAACAAGACCCACACCAACCTCCCACCACCCCCCCCAACCCCAAAACCCGTCAGCCATGCCGCCGCCGGCAGACATCGTCAAGGTGGCCATTGAGTGGCCGGGGGCCTTCCCCAAGCTCATGGAGATAGACCAGGTAGGTGTCTGAGCACAAACACAAGGACACATTCCTGCCCTTTACGTCCACATAGACCTAAATGTTTTGTCTGACACCTTTCAGATTTAAACACCATGAACACGGCTCATGTTTAGTTTGAACACAGTATTGTACAGTAATCCGCTGTTGTGTGCACAGGCTACACCTGTTAATACAACAGTTCATATTTGAAGGTGCTCGTCTCATTTTCCAGCTGTACCTGCAGGTTATAAACATTAATTATGCTGCCCCTGAAGACTGTAGTGTTTTTAGTGTACAGATAAAATGCTATGAAACCACATCAATTTTCACTGAATCACATAGTGTGGTTGCTGTAAATCATGGTCAATGTGGTGGACTTTAACATTTCAACAATACTATGGTGATCTTTGATTAAACTAATGCAATTCCTAGTTTCAAAATCATTATGCTGATTGCCTGCAGATCAGTGGCTTCATTGTTCTGTGTGTGTGTCAGCACATGGCTCAAATGTGAATCCACAGATATGTAAGCGGTCATCAGGGTCTAGCAAGCAGTGGATGACATTCTAATAAAATAATTAGTGCAAACAATGACTACCTCGTGTGTGGGGCGATGACATACAGTGTGTAAAATGGCATGTCCTCTCTCTCTGTGTGTGTGTGTGTGTGTGTGTGACTCACGGATGGGATAATGATTGTACAAGCTATGAGTCACCGAGGCAACTGCAGCCACGATTGCACTTCTCAATGGATGAACCAGTGAATGAAATATTGAACTGCGGAGTACATGTGCTTTTGGCTTTGCCGTCTTTAAGCACTTAGGTTTGGATTTGGGGTAGAGACTTTGTATTTAACGACCCCTCATCAGCAGAGCTCTTGCAGCCTGAATTGTAAACCGTCTTTAGGTCTTTCTTTTGTCTTTCTTTTGTCTTAACTTCTTGAAGCCACCGCTCTGTCTTCCCTTCCTCCGCTTTTCTCTTATCTCTCCCTGTCATCTTTCTCTTGTTCCTTGTATCTGTTGCCACCTCCTCCTTGTCCTTCTTTGCTTTCTCTCCTGTTCATTCCCCCCTCTCACTCCTCCTCCCCGTCTTTTGTTGTAACTGTGAAAGTTGCGCTGTGCTTCCTCCTCTCTTGTCCTCCGCCATCAGCCCCCACCTCGTCCTCCTCTCTCTGCATCTCCTCTCTACAATAGGCCCTGCAGCAGCATATGGCTGTCTGAGTCATGCGATGGGGAGTGGGCTTCAGCTGCTCACACCGTCTTGAGACCCAGAGAAAGTGTGTGTGTGTGTGTGTGTGTGTGTGTGTGTGTGTGTGTGCACGTATGGATGCAAATGTGTGTGCGTGTGTTTTGTTTGTGGGTACAACTCTGCATAGGTGAAATTGTGTGTGGGTGTGTTTGTGTGGCAACATGCATACTTGGTACTATCCATGCACGTATGTGTGTGCGCTCATGTGTTGACAGCGTTGTCTGTGTGTATACCTGCATCCATTTGTATGGGGATTCATGTGCTTATTTCTGATTTCTCTGTGTATGCTCCTGCCGTGTGAGGATGAGATTGTGTTTAGGTGTGTGTGTGCGCTTGCATAAATCACATTGTACTTCTTGTATATCTCCAATGCCCCATAGGCACAAAAGTTTGTGTGAAAGTGAAGACGGTTGTAATAAGCCGAATTTTCATTTTTTTTCCTTTTTTTTTATTGTTTGTAAGAAATTCAATACGGAGGAGTGGGGGATGGGGGCTGCTGATGTCTGCAGGTAGAAAAGAAGTGTAAAATAAGCAAGACAATTTAAGTCAAACTGAAGGGAAACAAGCTGGTCTGTTAGGCAGAAGGAAGGTTTTCATTTAGTAACTTTAAGTGCTGTCTTTTTTTTACAGTATGGTGTGAGGCAGTGCAACTAAATGGACTTTTTTAAAAACTATTTTGATGGTTATAGAAATACATTTGTCATGCCTGACAAAGTTCTATGACCAAAATATAGCTTCTGTTAACCTCCATAATCTCATCTTTACACAAAACTGCCATTTTAGCATTTTTTGAGTTGATACAACAAACTGTTGCTTATTTACACATCCAGCAGTTGTGGAGCATCATTGGCGTTCATTTGGAGTCGTGTTTGCGTCCCCCTGATGAAAGCGATGAGCTGAAAGACACTGAAACCTGCGTAGAGCCAATTGTACTGCAATTATCTGTGGGCTCATCAATTGTTTACAGCAGCTTTATAAGGTCAAAACAAGCTAAATCTCTGAGGTACAACAGTACAGTAAAATAAGGGACCATCTCAAAAGAGACACGAACAAGAAAAACACTTGAACGCACAACTGTAGCTCTTACTAAACCACCCGATCAGACATTAATCGTTGAAGAACACAACTTGATGGAGCAGTGCATACAACACTGGTCTCGCATAAGAAAAAGATCTGGGGTTTGCACCGGTAATACAGAAGCTACATTTAAACATGTAAAGACTTGTTTTGCTCGTTGTACTTATTATATTTACCATTTGCCCTTTTTATTATGAGTTTTATGAGTTGTAAAATGTCTTGCACGTGTGGTAATATATCATTAACCTTTTTATATTCTTTAAATATCCACACATTTAAATGTATTAGTTTATTAATGATACAATCCAAAACTGGAAAGATCTTTGTGTTTGCAAGAAGGGATTTTGTGGTTTAATGTCTTTATGAAATTTTGCAAACATTCGCTATTTCAGAAAGTAGAGCCTGAGTGACAGCGAGCGGATATTAAGTTAATACTGACTGGCACTATCCACACACACACACACACACACACACCTTATATCTGTCACCTATATCACTATTATCATCTGCTCTCCCTTTTCCTGTGTTTGCTTTTGTTTTCCCTTATTCACTTTGCTTATTTCTGACATTATTATTATTTTTTTTAAATCTTCCGTTGTCCCTTTTTTTGTTGTCCTAACAGCCCGCCCTCTTCTTTTGTCACCTGTCTGCCTTTCTTTCCCTGTCATACATACCCACCCTCCTGCCACCATTATCTCCTCTCTGTAAGTCTCTGTGCTCTCTGAAGCAGCCTCTGTCATGCTGCTCAGGGTAAAACCCCAGTGAAGTAACGATACAATCCCATCATCCACAATTGTGTGAATACAGATTGCTCTGTGTGTTTTTTTAATGTGCGTGGTTGTAGCTGTGATTCTGTGCACATGTTTTGAAGAGATTATGTTTGGCACGGTGGGGATAAGCGACCGTTGCCCATCCTTAAAACACTCTCTGGGCTCTTGATATCGACTGGTGGGTAAGACTCTGGCTGAAATGTAGCTCTGGCCGGTAGATGGAGAAACACGGGTGGAAGTACTGTACTTCCATCAAGTATCTCTTCTATGCTTTCAAAGGGGTACTCCAGAGATTGAGCATTGTACCTTCATAACGTCTGGGGACTCACAGAAGACAGAATAAAAATAATAATTTAAAAAAAAACAAACATGGTCGGATTTGGAGCAGCAGAGGCCGAGATATCCTGACCTTTGGTCCAGAGTATGAGCCAGGCTCCAAAACTGCTGGATCCCTAATTTCCCATGATGCAACTCAAAGCGCCCTTCATTAGATCCTCCCTCCCTTGTAGATGCTCACTTCCTCAGATTTGGTCCCCATCCCAAAACAGTATATTTCTACACATATTGTAGAACAGTACTTTCCACCACTGTGGTGCAGAATATCACAGATGCTGATCTGGAAGCAGTTTTACATACAACGATAACGAATGAAATAATGCAACGGACATGGTCAGTAATGGTCAGTGACTGCATGTACGCACCTGGACAGTCGAACACTGGCTCCTGGAGAGCAGCCTCTCATTGTGCCGGCCCTCTAATATACACTAAAATAATTGCAGCTCACTCGTGAGTTCACTGTTGTTTTAGGAACTCAGGCTTGGACCTTGGACTGAATGTCGTTTTTCCTTTCTTCGCAGAAAAAGCCTCTCTCAGCCATCATTAAAGAAGTGTGTGAGGGGTAAGTCTTCATTGGCTTTTTTTAAATGTAGATATGAAAATAACTCTCCTAGGGATTCTTGCAAAGGCCCACTCTGGTTCCAGCTACATACTTAAATCTTACAAGCTGTATTTTACACAAGATGTTTTCCACTTTTAATACTAATTATGCAGTGGTTTCTCTCTCTCCATCCAATGTCTTTTAGGTGGTCCTTGGGGAACCACGAAAACTTTGCTCTGCAGATTGCTGATGCAACGAATTTCTACATCACAGAAAAGGTTTGGTTATCCGTTTTTAACTCCAGGCAGTGGTATTCAAGTCAGAAATATGCCTCAAGTGCTCACTAACGTCTGCTTTTATCTTGGTAAATCTCCACAGAATCGCAATGACATTAAGAACGGCTCAATCCTGCGCTTGACCACCTCTCCTGTAAGTTTTATTTCTATGCAATCTGCCCTTCTAAGTACATAAGAGCACTTATCATTGCTGATGCACAGAAAGAAAACCTTTTTACTTTTATTATCCCAAGGCTTTTTTTTTGTTGTTTCTCATATGCATACAATATATGTGTCTTTTTGACCTCTTACGCCGATGCATGTGTCCACTCTAGTACCAGACTGCAGCCCAGCTTCATGAACGGATCCAGTCGTCCAGCATGGATGCCAAGCTGGATGCTCTGAAGGACCTGGCCAACGCGTCCCGCGACATCACCTTCGCCCAAGAGTTCATCAACCTGGACGGCATCTCCCTGCTCACTCAGATGGTGGAGAGCGGGACTGAGTAAGTCAATTGTCCGTCCATCCCTTTTGCCATTTCAGATTTCCTCCGTCGCTGCAGTGTTTTCCTCCCGCCAGGCCTTCATTTCTCACTCCTGTTGTGTGATTAATTTGATAGGGAAGATGAGGTACAGTAGAAGGTTAAAGTAATATAGATTTTCAGGTTTCCTATGCTCAGCTCATGATTGATTTATATGTGGGTTTGATATTACACTAGAGTATAGTCAGATCCGACCAAGATGTAAAACTTTATATTAAAACGTGATTCTGATATAAAGTGCAGGATCTTTTTGTTTGGCCAAATTCAAATAAAGCCAGAATGTCCAATACTGAAACTGTAGCTATAAAATGATTCATTGATATTTATATAGCTATGCCTGACCCGGTGATTCTGAAGTCCATTGTGGGTTTGGGCAATGAATGTCTAGCACTTAGTAATCAGGTGGCGTTTGAAGAGTATCCCACCTACACAGGTCTGAGGTCAGGCAGAATCCAGGGGGTCTTTGGAGTTGCACTGTGCATTCTGATTGGTTAAGTTCAAAGAAGCTGACTGGCTCTCAGCTCAGTAACTCTCCTCAAATAATTGCATTAACTGGATTTATGCTTTTGTATCGGGTGTTTTTGCTGACCTTTGCAGTTCAGCATACTTCAGGAAGATGTGTCAATATCAGGCCGTGTTGTGAAATTCATTATGTACAGTATCTGGAGTAATGTTGCTTACATTCACCTTGTGACAGAGTGATAATGGGAACATTTGTCCTGTCTAGCTACTGAAAATAAAAAAAACTCCTGCCCTTTAATCATTAATAGCTAAATTAATCTGTTTGCATTCTTTCACTACCTTGGAGTGTGGGAAGCAAAGCTGCACAGTGGAAACAACCATATCAACACCTACCAGCATTAGAAAGATGTAGGATAAAAGCACAGTAGCCTGACATGACCAATCATAGTTCCTTCTGTCTCCATGTAGTATCTCTGTGGTTGCACAGCTAGATTTTTGAGCTCCGGTTGAGCCTACAGCACAGCTACAGGGTCCATAGCTGGGCTGTAACCCCATAACACTCTAAAGGTGTCTAAGAACCGGCTTGAAAAGAACGTGCCCAGGAGCTCCTGTTTGCCTTTGTTGACCATGATAGTGATATTTCCACACAACTGAGAGAAGAGAGCTCTGCACTGGTTTCTGACTGTTCAGCGCTTCCAAAAACCCGCCGTGTGTGTGTGTGTATGCTCGGGGTGGAGGACCCTGGAGACCGTCTCAACTGAAGGTTAAAGCGAGGACATTTTTCGCTGAGGTGGAAGTTCTCAGCCGTGATGCCAGTGGGAGGTGTGTTAGTGTGTGTGTGTGTGTGTGTGTGTGTGTGCCAGTAGCATACTGTGTGAGTGCAAGGTTCCAGCCAGAGTACAAACCCAGAGGAAAGATACAGTAGGAGTGCAAACACGCGCACAAGCAGACACACACAGTGCAAACTGGCAGGGAGGGCAGCAGCAGCCAGCCGCCCGAGACTCTCTCGTTTTCTGCCTCATGCAACTCTCATTATTCATCCCTTTTACCCGGTGAGAGAAAAGATAGATTGAAGAATTGTTTGCTTGCATAAGGAGTTGGCTCAGCCACAGTCATGTTGCGAACGCACACTCACACAAGGTCAAACATGCTCTTACTACTGCACAGTAAAAACCCCAACAATCAATGCTCCTGATGGTTTTGTACATGCATAAAGGGTCACGTTCCGGTCAGATATTTAATGTCTTCTCCTCAGCAGAAACCACTTATTATGATCTCCTATTTCTAGGTATGAGGCAGAAGCAGCTCTAGCATTACACTCCCTTTCAATACTTGACAGGAAATTACTGAAGCCTCTTCTCTCTTTTTTTTTTTTTTTTTTTTTTTTTTTTTGCATGTGGTTAAATGATCAAATATTTGATCTTACTGCAAGGAGCCATCACAGCAGCACTGATGTTGACTCCACTCTGCTTCTGGCTCTTTGGTTTAATATGATTTTATGTAAATTACCATCACATCAGTTATTCAGTACTGAAGAGTTTAAAAGTGGCCTGTGTGTGTAACTGATAGAGAAAGAGCAAGTGGTTCTGCTGCATTTCCAACAGAGGGATCTTATGAAACACAGAAGCGCAGATAGGTATCAGTGTCTGACACACAAACACACACACACTCATTAGTGTGCCTACCAACCAACTTGGTGAACTGTAATTATTCAAGAGGCTCAGTGCTGGAGAGTCTAGGGGGCAGAGCGGCTCTGTGATCTAATACTTCTGCCAGAGATGTTGTACTGTATTCATGTGGAAATCAGTTGGCCAGCTACTGCTGCTGTTGCCCACAGGAGCTAGTCAAAGGCGGATATCGCCCTCTACTGACTTAAACATGGAACAACTGATTCTTAATGTGCACAGTGCAACTTCAACCAGCTTATTAATAAGTAAGGTGTTATTGCTTTCAAAAACTGTGGGGCTGAGGGATTTTCAAAGGGTCAGCTCAGCCAAATTAAAAAAACAATAAAATCACGTTTTCTCACTTACCTCATTCATGCACACGGTGTTGGCAGTGTTTGCCCAGGTTTTGAGATGTCTGTCTCTGAGAGTGCAAACAAACCAAAAAAAACAAACATTTAACATGTTACAGCTCATGCAAGGAAACTGGGTAAAGGGTTTTGTTCTCTTCTTGGTACATGCAGTATGTTTTTTTTTTTAATGTTTTGTTTCTTTCCCCCGTGCACCTGTCACTCCAGGCTTGAAGTGTGAAAAACTGATTTTTCCTGTTGACGCACAGAAAGGATCAATGCACACTTACATTTGTCGTCTCTGCCCAAGCATGCTGTGTGACGCATTAACTTGCCACCAGATTGTGATGTGTGTTGTTTCCTGCTCTGTGCTGGCTAAGACTGAAAGGTTTGGTTTGTTTGTTTCCCACCTTTGACACCAAAGTTTCTCAAATCTTTGCAGGCGCTATCAGAAACTACAGAAGATTATGAAGCCCTGGTAAGCCCCTCCCCTATTCGCCCCAGCCGGATATCGTCATTGGCTCTGTGCTCTTCCTAACCTGCTGGCAGAGTCTGCATGATTAAGACTCCCAGTGCCTTATGGGAAATATAACACGGCCACTTCCGGGCTTCCATTTTGAAGTCAGTGTCGCACGTTAATATTTTGCATGTGGTTTTGGGCAACAGACTCAAATGGCTTCCTATTTCTTCAACACATACTGAAAGAAGGCCAAGATTTATCTCTAAAAACCTAATGAGATAAGAAATCTATTAAAACTAATTTTTTTTAAATTAAATGTGTAGAACAGCTTCATGTATTACTTCCAATACAAGTCAGTGCTTATCCTGAATTATATCTTGTGTTCTTAACAAAATGGTGCATCTCAGGCTGAGGGGACAGTCTGTGGGCTCGCTGTGGGCCAGTGACTCAGCTACTTTTCTTATTTTCTCTTAAACATTATTAGCCAATAGCCTCTACAACCACTGGAACATCATCCATCAATCAACGTTGTGTAGTTAAGTGCAGTGTGTCCTCAAAATGCCCAGTACCATCTGCAAAAGCTTTTCCGTCCTTCAGCTGTGGGTTACTAACTGTCCATTCGACTATTCACTAATCACACTACCATGCAGAAACACTGACCCATGATGCTCTCTGTCTCTGCAGGAGTATTTGTGTCCTCTTATCATCACTTTATCATTTCGGTTTTCTTTGTTGAATTTGATGGAGTACGCCACTCGTGTCCTGTTCAAACTAACTGAAACTGAAAACCTGAAATATGGAACTGTATCAGCAGGTCATTACTTAGATTTTCTCAATAGAAGATGGATGTATTTGGATATAGCTCCATATGTTTATGTATTTCCATGCATATATGTTGCATTGAGGATGAACAAACAAAAGCCTCAGTG
Organism: Gadopsis marmoratus; assembly: GCA_036023855.1. Classification (NCBI taxonomy): domain Eukaryota; kingdom Metazoa; phylum Chordata; class Actinopteri; order Centrarchiformes; family Percichthyidae; genus Gadopsis; species Gadopsis marmoratus. The sequence goes on from JAVQJF010056319.1 coordinate 28,457, forward strand.
CAGGGTGGTTCTGCAATGCTAATCTTAAGCAGTAGAGGTCAGTATTATTAAAATCTATTGCTGAAGCCATAAACCATCTGAAAGCCTAAAGCTTGCTGAACAGTTTTGTAACACAAAATAGCAGAAATAACTTCAAACTGTCTATTCTACAATGAGTAGAAGGTTAAAACTTCTATATTTGAATATGATTTCTAAATTTTAGAAGCTTCTAGCAGTAAAACATCTTGGATATAACATCTGTTTGTGTTCTCTGCTTGGCCTCCTGTGATTTATTTCTCCTGATATTTGTGTAAGTGCATGACTTCACTCTATTATGTAGTTTTCTGGTCCTGATTGAACACCGTGTGGTGCTGCCCGGCTCCCGCTGGCCTTCTGATGGCCCCTGCTGTTTCTGAAAAGCCAGTCTGTCTGCACTGCATCGCAAACCTCTTTCCCATTTCTTCTATAGCTCCCTGTCCCTTTTTTTTCTTTCTCTCTCCAGCAAGCCTGGTAGCAGCATTGATCTTGTGCTCTGTCCCCTCTCCTCCTCCTCCCCCTCCCCCTCTCTCTGTCGCTGCTGACCGCTCATTCCTTGTTACGTTCCGAGCCATCTGGGCCCTGCAGCTATGCATGGGTCCAGGCCATCTTCTTGAGAGAAGTTTCCTATGGTCTGTGTGTCTGTGTGTGTGTTGTCTTGTAGTTTTGGCGACCTGCTGTCCTTTACTTTGACGGCCTTCGTGGAGCTGATGGACCACGGCATCGTCTCCTGGGACACCTTCTCTGTGGCCTTCATCAAGAAGGTCAGCCAAGAAATTGTCTCATTTATCATGGCAGGGATTTAAGAGGCACGGTTATACGATATTTGTGAAGTTTTGATTCAACAGTCACGTAATGGCTTTGAGGGAGCCTCTGTGATGACTACAAGGAGGTTGAAACTTTATTTTCTTCCTCCTGAAACAGTCTTGCAGACAACCAGTGGCATTTCATAATGTCTTAAAATTGTGTGGCTGTGATCTTAGTGTAATAAAAGCTATTAGATAATATACCATTCACTTCTTTGTGAACACTACTTTTTGTCAGGATAACATATTTCATTATAGAAGTTCTCGTAAAAGATATGCAGTTGGGTTGCTTTACAGGACGTGTCAGAATGTTATTGGTGTGACATCAAAGTGTGTGTAGTGGCAATCGAGCAACAAAAAAATGCCGCTTGTGGGAATTTGAAGTCTTTCCAACACGTGTTGGTTCAAGAAATGATGTCTGCCCCGGGGCAAGTGTGTTTGATAATTTATTAACAAGTTCTAGAAAAATATTTACAGAACGCCAGGTGCACTGAATGAACACGTAAAACCCGAGCTAGTAATATGTGACAAAACACTAACGGTGAATTAAACCCCGAAATTGGCTACAACAGTGTGTAACAGACAGTAGAGGCATTTTGCAGTATATTAAGGCAAAGGTGGAAGTGTTGCTTACTGCCCCTCAGCTTAAGGTAGTGTTTGCATTTATAATACCTCAAGTAAAAATATATAGTGTGTAAATCAAATAATCCATCTGTTTCAAAGTATGTCAAAGGATGTACCATGCATACTTTGGGCCCCAGTTTTCAGAACATGCTACATTATGCGCATTTGTAGGAGACATTTCTTTTGAGGCGTAATGAGCTAGAAAATGCAACTAATCAAAAGCGCACATTGGCAGTTTCACCCTTACATTTATGTTCCCCAGGACCTAAAGGGAAGGGTTTTTTTTTGTTGTTGTTGTTGTTGTTTTAGCGGTTTTATATTTCCTTTTTGGTATCTGTCAATAAAGCATTACATCTGATGAGTTATTTAGTGTTTTCTGTGGATTCCTTCATCTCTCCTGCGCCGTCCCTCCTGCAGATCGCCAGCTACGTGAACAAGTCGGCCATGGACACAGCAGTGCTGCAGCGGTCCCTGGCCATCCTGGAGTCCATGGTGCTCAACAGTCAGGATCTTTACCACAAGGTGGCGCAAGAGATCACCATTGGACAGCTCATCCCGCATCTGCAGGGGTAAGTGGCTCAGCAGACTGTATGTATTAATGATAATTTAATTATGTCGATTCGTTTTTGAAACTATCAGTGCCTCTTACGCCGTAACAAATGCATTTCAAACCACACGGGTAGGCGATAACAAACTACTCATTTATATAGTTAATGTTCTCATTTGTGCTATTTTCCAATTCCAGGACTGATCAAGACATTCAGACCTACACAATTGCTGTCATCAATGCTCTCTTCCTCAAAGCTCCCGAGGAGAAGAGACAGGTGAGGTCGCAGTGTGCACATGCAGCACTTTCAAACTGTCCTGCATTTACCGCACTATACATCATCGTCATGGTACATTCACATGTTGTCACATCGGCATCTTTACTGTAACAGTGTATTTTGTGTGTATTTTTGTGTCGTAAGAATTCTCATGTGTTCATAGCACGTCTCCAGTGAGGTGTAACAGTAAAGTAAAGCCAGTAGTGGTTTAAGCCCACTTCAAAAAACCCCTCATTCCCTTCTCATCGTTCTCTTCATTCCTCTCTGCAGAAGTGATGTTTTTTGCTCAGCCATGCTCTCATTTCTCCCCTCGTCCCGTTCTCTCGCTCTCTCTTCCGCTCTCCCTCACTATGTCACGCCCTGTAGCTAACCACATGATCCCTCGCATCTGCACCGTAGGGTCCAGCGATGTGCTGTGACATTAATAATGAATGATACCAACCCACAGCCTTTCTCCAATGCAGCATGCAAATTTGAAGACACGCTATGCGGAAATAAGCTTCACAGCACCGCCGCATACAGATTGTTGCGGTGCTTCCTTTACCCCTTTTGCAAATGTTGCCAATTTGTCGAGGGTCTGCTCAAATCAGATTCATGCGGTCGCTTGGCAGCAGTTTTAAAGCAACTTTATTGGGTTGTTTTAGGTGATAAGGGAACAATGTCTCGTTTTGCTCATGTGCAGGCGTGTGTGGCAATAAAGGTTTATAGCATGGTTTATAGTTTTTTTTGTGTTTTTTTTTAATATATGCAGATTGATCACAGATGACACGTTTTAAAAACACGCGAGGGGCTAATGAATGATTCTAGTTCTCAGTTTGTGCTGCGTGCATCTTAAAGGACAGGACTGTGTGTGTGTGTGGTAAGGACTCGACCATTAGTAAAGCTATTATTATTATTATTATGCTCCCCAGTCTCTCACCATTCTGCTGACTCCGTTGCCTCCCCCCTCTCTCCCTCCACAAGATGCACCACTGAAAGAAAATTATTTTTTTTTTATCCTCCTCTCAGACTCTCCTTTTCTACATTCACTCACTCACCCTCTCTGTCTCTCTGTCTCTGACTTTGTTTCCTCACTGCGCACGATATGGTAGTTTGATGAGCACATTGTGGACATCCTAAATTGTCCGCTGACAGTAAGTGCACCCTTGATCAGCACACTTTGTAGTTTGCACTGTAGAAGACATCAGTTAGTGCATTTAGTGCCCTTTTCTTAAGATTAAGTTCTCTTTTTTTTTTGGGATGGCTTTCTTATGTCACTGTATACTTTGCCGTGTGCTGTGGCAATTTCTGTTTATTTTCTCTGCATTAATTTCTCATTATAACATAGAAAACCCTAAAAAAGTATTTTATTTGTTGGTATATTGTTGTCTCATCTTTATCTTTCTCACTTCTCTCTGTCTCTCTTTGCTCTTCCTAAATTCTTTCTCTCTATCTTTATTTCTCCCTTTTCTTTCTCCCTCTATAGGAGATGGCCCACATTCTTGCCCAGAAACAGCTGCGCTCCATCATTCTCAGTGTAAGTCCAGCCATGCCCTTCTCCTCTCTACCTCTCCAGTGTATCCCTCCATCTCTCTTTATATCTGTTCGGGTTTATACCATTGCACCAGAGTGATTTCAAAAAGGAAAATGACACCTTCTGCCTCTGTCTCACGTTGCTGGTAATTATCTATTGTACTCGCTTTCTCACACCTGTTCCCCTTTGTCTTTCATCCTCTCCCTGCTGTTGAATATCATTCCTCCCTCTCCCTATCCCTAATATGACTTATGCTTTCTAATCCTCATCATTCACTCCCAAATCCTCTTATTCTCCCTTGTTATCTGGTACCGTCTTCCTCCAAAATCCACGTCTCATTTCTGACCTCAAAACCCGTCCTCTCCCCTTCACCTTCTCCTTTCACATCTAACACCTCCACTCCCTTCATCTGTTTTACTCCCCCCTCCTTCCTCTCTCTCCTCTGTTTGCCCTCCACACCGTGCAGAACGTGATCCGGAGCCCCACACCCATCAACGATGAGATGGCCCACCAGCTGTACGTGCTGCAGGTGCTCACCTTCAACCTGCTGGAGGACCGCATGATGACCAAGATGGATCCCCAGGACCAGGTGGGGGGGGGGCTGTGAATGATGCAAACAGGTCTGGGGGACAAATTGAGGGATAGATGAAGGCATAGCCAAATGGGTGGATGCCAAAAATGCAAAGGAGGGGACATCATTATCTTCAAGGCACTTTAAAACAATTGATAAACACAGTTTTTGCCAAGTCAGTCAGCTGTAGCTTGTATTTCAGTAAATACCCAAGCAAGAACTTCACAGCCTAAGGAAACTTAAAATATATGTAGTAACATAAAGAAGAACAGCAAGACTGAGCTTATTTGAAAGCGGTAGGGTTAGCATTGAATGTTAAAAAAGAATGTCCCCAAAACAGAAAATACTGTATTTGTGTCAGTTTATTTAAATAGCACTTAATTACTGACATATCTAACAGGAATTAATGAAGAAAGCGATACAACAAAATGACGTAATGTGGTGTGTAAGGCTTGGTGATATGATATATTTCTGTTATGTGATTCTATTATTACAAATCCCATTGACCGTCAATACTTTATTCAGTCTGTTTCTCAATAATTTTCAACTTCCCTTTTCTAATTTCCATTTCTAAAAACCGCTGGGGCACTGTCGTGTTTAGCAAATGTCACTCAAACAGGAGGAAATTGTTATGCAGTTATGGTGTATGTGGGATTGATTTAAAATCGAGTACAGTGCCCATGTTCATCATTGTGAAGGAACATGTTGCCTAGTGCAATGTTGTGGATTTTGGACAACAATAAAGGTCTATGGCCCAGAGGAATAAGCTGTATTCAGCTTTGGTTACACAGACAATTCTTGTTAGTAGCATTAATTCATTCAATTCAGGGGATTTGTTGACAGTATGAAAAATATTGAATATCACCAGACTAGTCCTTGAAAATGAGACATGGGCAAGACAGAATAGTAAGCAGTCAGAACATGCCTGTCTTAACTATAGCCTCAGACCATGCAGGTGCCCAGACAACAATCCCCAAGAAAACCCATTTAAGATAAAAAGAGAGCCACATCTCATAGAGGAATCCTCCACCAGGACAGCTGAGCATGATGCAGCTGTCGGGAGTCAGCAATCATTAATCTTTTATTCAGCAGCTTGTGGGCAGTTTGGTCCTGATCCGGCCGAGTTTCAAAGAACAGTTATTTTAGGTTGGTCAAGTAATAAAAATGGTTGAGAGACATGGCTGTTGGCCAGATTGCCTCAGGCACTGCAAGACCCCAGACAGCGGAGATGAGGCTGAAGCATTCTTAAATAATAAAATGGTGAATGGAGGAAGAGAAGAGAAGACAGATGGATTTATGAGCAGCACTTTAATATTCTTCTCCGCATGTGCAGGCTCAGAGGGACATCATCTTTGAGCTGCGGAGAATTGCCTTCGACGTGGAGTGTGAGCCCAACAACAGTGGCAGCATCGAGAAACGAAAGTCCATGTACACCCGCGACTACAAGAAGCTCGGCTTCATTGTAAGTTTGGCAAGTGTTTCACAGGGCCTCGTGAACACACATTCTCTGGCTACCACACACACACACAGAGGACTCAAACCTGACATCAGAAAGGAAAACACGAGCCAGTCTGTCCACACGGGATGACTGTTAATTGGACGTGGCTGTCCTTCACTTCAAAATCTGCAGATTAAAGAATGTGTGTGTCTGTCTAGGCATGACCGGAGAAATTGTTTTGAAACAGTGGTGGAAGAAGCATTCAGATCCTATTACATTGCCTAAATTGTTAATCCTTATCCATTCATAAGCAGCATTTTACTGTTGTAGGTGGTTGAGCTGGAGATAGTTTTTACTACTTTATGTACTGTTAGGTGTTCTAGTCCAGTGGTTCCCAACCCGTGGGTCAGGCCCCCTCCAAAAGGTCGCAAGATAAATCTGAGGGGTCGTGAGATGATTAATGGGCTAGAAAAGAACATAATAAAGTTCTGCTTCACAACTTCTGTATTTAGTTATTTGATTTTCCACAAATCTTTATTTATTTTATTTTTATCTTTTTTTGAGATACTGGACACGCCACTCTTTGAGTCTCGAGTTATTTGAATGAAACCATCGGTCATCTCTCTCTGGCAACTCGATGACAACTCATGGATTTGTTAAATACTTGAGAAGAAGCCTGAAGTAGATGTGAATTTCTTATTTTAAAGGTGCACTTGCCAAAACAAATTGGCAAACACTGGTTTAATATAGGGCGGCTGTGGCTGAGGGGGCTGAGGGGGTAGTGCGGTCGTCCATTAACCCCAGGGTTGGTGGTTCGATCCCAGCTCCCGCTGTCCGCATGTCGAAGTGTCCCTGGGCAAGACACTGAACCCCGAGTTGCCCCC
>JAVQJF010056344.1:0-20552 GCA_036023855.1 Gadopsis marmoratus
AGGTAACCAGCAGATGGCAGGATTTCTTTATGACATCCAGTGATTTCTGTCAGCATACTGACATCAGAGGGTTTAACAGGGAGGTACAACTGTGTGTCATCAGCATGACAATAAAAAGACCATGTCTACAGAGGACATCACTCAAGAGGAGCATCTACAGGGAGAACTGACCCTTCAGGTACACCGTAGTTGAAATGGGATAAAGGCGACGTGAAGTTGCTAATGAAGACACATTACTAAATCCACTTCCTGCTGCTCGTCTTATTGTATAAATTAATTACAAATTACATTAACCTCTATTGTATCAGGGTGGAGGGAGAAATAAACTACTAGTGTCTGCATGGATCAATATCATGTGATGGAAAAAGAAACAATAAAGTGCAGAGATAGATGCAAATATTTTCAGGCGCTGCCCCACAGGCCATGAAGCCCCTAACTTTGGTGGCCAAAATGTATTTTTGGTGGCCCACATGTAAAATACAGAAGGAAACAATACAGAAAAGGAAAGTCCAGACTGACCCTGTTCCAGAGTGATGGGCCCATCAGAGTAAGAAGAGAGGCAGATGAAGTGATGCTCCCATCAGGCCTAGTGCCGACTGTACAAGCCTGTGGGGGCAGAGCTGTGATCTGGGGCTGCTGCACTTGGTCAGGTCCAGGTTCAGCAACGTTCTGTGGCCAAAGAATGAAGTCATCTGACTCCCTGAATATACTGAATGATCAGGTTATTCCATCAATGGATGTTTTATTCCCTGATGACACGGACATATTCCAAGATGACACTGCCAGGATTCATCGGGCTCAGATTGTGAACGAGTGGTTCAGGGAGCAGCAGACATCATTTTCACACAGGGATCGGCCTCCACAGAGTCCAGACCTGAACCCCGTTGAGAATCTTTGGGATGTGCTGGAGGAGACTCTGCGCAGTGGTCCGACTCTCCCATCATCAACACAAGATCTTGGTGAAACATGGAGCGTAGGCAGTGTATATCTGAATATAATTTTAGTTTACTTTATTGAAAAGATAAGGTTATCAGTAGCTATGTATGTATGTATGTAGCATTTGCTCCATAGCTAGCTAAGCCCTCCTGAGATATCTGCAACCCTGTTACTCATTGTTGGGTAACAGGGTTGCAGATCACACAGGTTCTGGATGAGAACCTCCATATTAACATAAGTATAGTGTAACGTTGACATGTGTATGTTTTTAAATACAAAATATATTGTTAGGGTTATTACTAAATCTTTATATTAACGTTAACCAGCACCATTCACTTTCTGTAGTGTTTGCAAATGAAAGTTTTCCTTTACTAATATATCGTTAACTGTTTACAACTGTTATTAAGTAATGTTAACAGGCAGAGCTAAAAAGAAGCATTTTTATTGTTATAGTAAGAATTGATGGTATTAGGTTTTATGACAGTTGTAGTTTGGACATGTTCACCACTGACTGCATCCTGCTCGACGGAACACTGACCCTGAGAGGAGAGCAGAGGATCTCAGGAGAGAGAGAGAAAAGTGGAAGAGAGACATTGAGACAGGAAAGAAGAAGTTGATAGGAGACGTGAGTGTAAGAGCACAGCGAAGACGACGAAAAAAGTGGAAGGAAGCTCATGAAAGGAGTAAAAAGCTGCTTTGCAAAACCAGAGCACCAGCAAGTCCTGAATTCCACCCAGAGCAGTTTGCTTCTTCGGTTTCAGGCTCGTGTGTGTCAAGGTCAGGAGACTGGCTAGTTTAAGGTCATCCATGTGTACTGTGAATATGTGCTTCCTTTGTGCAATGCTTATGTATAAGTGTGTGAAGTGTTAGGATGAAGAGTATAGGGTAGACTATATTAATGCAAATAGCTGGGAAATTGCCTTGACATGAAAACCTTTGGTTCTGCCAACCTGTCACGTCAGGTGCATTACAAGACATTTTATTATGGTCAAATAGTCCAGTAATTAAGTTTCTTTGTTTTATTTTATTTCAGGCATCAAGAACTTGGAAAGAAAATACAACAACGAAACTAAAGAAAAATTGCATAACGAGATCGTTGACTTAAAGAAACGGCTGAAGACACTAGAGCAACACGCAGCCAAATACTGACCAATCAGTTCTCTTAGAAAAGTGGATTGTGAGAGGAACGTTTTCTATATGAGATATAATTATGAGGATTTCTGGTTGGAGGGACTGATTTAACTGTGTCAAACCATTTCACTGTACTTTTGTATGCTGATATCATCCTACAACAGAGACGATTGTAACACTAAAGCCTTGCACTTGTTGTGCTTAGAAGACGGATGGAATTTTGTTTTTATATTTATTTCTTTATTTGCTCCCAAGTCCATTTGACACCGCCGGGGTTGCAGCTGAAAGAATCAGGCTAAAATGGTCATAAGAACACATGTAAGCGACACAATAATTGAATGGATAGATGATGGGGCAGTGATATATTATAAGCCTGCACACAGTAGAGCAGTCCTTCCTGCATTTGGCAGCTGTGTTGCTTTAAGCCTGGATGTGTTTAACTTCGTCTGTTTCTCTAATATTATAGTTTGCTCTTTGTTGATAAGGCATGCCGCTCTGCCGCCAGTGCTCAGACTGTTAGATTTCCACAAGGTTGAGAAACCCTGGGCTGACTTGCTGGCGTGATAACTGCTGTCGTGTGACCGCTGAACTTCCTCGCGGATGTTAGGCTTAGTGACGCCAGATAACCAACTGGCTTCATGGTACAGGCTTCAGGACAAGGCTTTGTGGGAGAACACTCAAAGGGACTGGACCAAAACAGGTCTTATTGACAGAGGCGTTAAAGGTTCCCCACTCGGCATGCACATTATCCAGTGCTGCTAAAAGCTGCAGTGCCTTGTGTTTAAATTCTTATTTCTTTAATATTATAGTTTGCTCTTTGTTGGTAAAGTATGCCGCTCTGCTGCCAGCACACTGGTCATGTTTGTGATTGGTCCTATGCTGCAAACTCCGCCCCTCTTATGTGAACACGCTCATGGCTAGATTCGGGATCCCTGGGCTGACTTAAGGAGCTGTAGGAGGTGGCTGAGACTGCAAACCTCCATTGTCCTGTAGACAAACGAGCACCACTGAACTCAGTTACCCAGGATACCTCACGCGTGTGTGTGAAACCCCGCCCATGGATCCAGCTCTCCATTCGTCGAGTGTAGCCTGCGACCTATGACATCATATGGTTAATGTAAGCGGCGGGCAGATTCAAAATGGGTCTGCCTGCGCGACGCTGCAGCTTGCTGTTCAGAGACTCCCACTACTGCACTCACTCGGAAGGAGCTTCTCCCTCCTTTTGAGGACAAAGAACAAAGAGGCATCCTTTTTCTGATCACCATGTGGCCACGGTAGAGTCAGATTAACGTCGCTTTGTTCAAGGACTCTAGTAAATACTAGGGACAACCGGTTCCACTGCAAGACGACAGTGGAATTCCTTTTTGAAGAACGGAAAGGCGACCAGTTTCCTTTCTCTTGAATCCTCAGTGTCGACAGCCGTCTGCTCTCCCTTCCACTGAGGAACAAAGCAGGACGGCGTCTTTTTCAACTGAGTCACGCGGAGCGATTCCTCAAACAAGGCTCGATACCCGGGCAGATTTAAACAGTTTTTCTTTTGTGAATGCTAAATCTCGTTGACAATTAAATGAGCGTTTTGATGCGCCTACATCAAACGCCTACAGCGTGAGCGACGCCACGGTTCGCGTCCGACTCGGGCTGCTGTGCCAGACCTTCCGGTCCCTTGCAGGTGTCTCCTTTCCACACTTGCGTGGTATCAGCTCCATCGCTCTGGATGTGATCCTGTCTTTGCGTCCTTCTCCTCCTATTGTTCCACCCGTGGTCCTCGGTTGGTCGCTGAGCCGTTCTCTTTTACACGTAGGTTCTGCCATTTTGAACCAAGGCCACCATTTTGTTTGTTTGGTTGCATTCATGTGTGCTCTGCTAACAGCGGAGTTACACGGGGAAACAACAGCTATGCATGCTATTCATGGGAGAGAACATAAACAATTAAACAGTCAGGCACATCTGTGATTAATGATTTTTTTTTATGAACAATAATTTACATCTTACAAAATGAAATAACAATTATTTTAGTAATTATTTGTTTAAATACAGTGTACAGTAATGCAAAGACACACAGGCTTTACACGCATGCTGATCCCTAGTTGTTCATAGTATTAATACATTCTATACAGGTACAACATATTGCAGTTATTTGGCATTAAATTGCTATTACAGGACTTATCCTTTGTGTGTGTGTGTGTGTGTCACTTAAAATGATATTCCACACAAAATCTATCTTGAGTATTAAACACCATGGGCTTAATGTGCAGTTTGTTCTTTAACAGAGAACAGAGTGAACACTCCTGCTGTACCTGGTCCTGGAAGCATTAGCAGGGATGCGGCATCAGGTCGTCGCCATCAGAGCTCCAGGTGGCTCGCCACACTTGCAAAGATGCTGATTGTGAATCACTATTGAGTCACATCTACGTCCTGCGATGTTCACACTGCCCTGCTGCAGTTCATGAAGTTACCGGTCACCATCGCAACAGCAGACACATCTTTTCTAAAGTTAAAACTCATTTTAAAAACGACTTGCACCACGACTGGGGAGAGACTGGATGGACACCAGATCCAGGGAGTGTGATTTAAGACATTTTTAAGAAATCTGCACGGCAAAAAGGCTCATCTGATGCCAGTCAAATAAAATGAGATGAACTGGCTCTGGGTTTGTTTTGGGCGTGTTCTGATCGGCCAAGTCTTTTTTTTTAAATGCAACACTGTCTTTGATAGTTATGTACCAAACCCAAGGAGGACTAATATTATAGTAATATGTTCTTGTGGTGGTGTTTGCGTTTATATAAGCGATCTTTCTGATGTGTGTGCACGTGTGTGGTTGCATGATTGTGTGGCCATCTTAAGGTGAAGAGGGCCCATAGAAAAACTGATTTCTGTGGATGTCCTGATCATTTCGTAGCTGCTGTGAAGCCGAACTGAGCGCTGCTACCAGTCAGGTAGTATTATTTAACACTTGACTGTGTGTGTTGTGGGGTATAATTGTGCTGAAAGGTATTTTACAATGACATGAACACGTTAAACGTTTTAAAACTTGCTCATGCAGCTGACGGATGTTTACGGTACCTTTGTAGAATTTTGAGCCCTGTTGCCATCCCCCACACGTAGCTCCTAGCCAAACAGCTTTGCTCCATGCATCACACACCACAGTGTGTGTGGGCCTACAAAACACTTTTAGCACACGTTTATAGGAGACATGCAGCATTGGTTGTACAAGGTTATTGACTCAAGCGCTTTGATCATTTGTCCCAGATCACTGAGACCGAAACAGTGGATTTCTATCCATCCACTGCTAAGAGAAAATCAAAGGGACAAGATGTAATAATATGGGAGTTAAGTCACATGTATCCTGATTATTTTTCTCTTTGTGCATATGGCCCTGAAGGGTGACATTCATCACTGTTAGTGATTCACTGCTTTACTTCACTGCTCTCCCCCATTTGATCAATCCGAGGGTTGGAGAAGTTAGACTTTTTGGGTGCGTCTCCCTGCCCTTATGCCACTTCTGCTTGCAGCTTGCGGGTGTCCTCCACCTTCCTGGGCCTGCTGGATCCGGTAGGCCTCTCTCAGGTTCTGAGCCCGGACCTCTTTGCTCTGGATCTCTTCTACCACTCGACTAGGGAACCAGCCCCTTTCGCTGTCATGGAGCCTTTCGCCCATCATCCAGCCTGGAACACAGAAGGAAATAACATTTTATTTAATTATTTTACAAGCAACCGCCTCAAAGGGGATATAACAGCAGATTTGGGCCTCTACACACCATCTTCTGTTCTCTCTAGGAGGTTCAAAACATCAGCCATCTCAATGGAGAGTTCATCTGGCTCCTGAGATGAGTATGACTGAATACACTGCACCTGTGGAGAGTCTGAAAAACATCACAGATTAAGTTCATATCTGCACATCTGCACACTCTGGATTGCACTCAGCGTTGGTGTTGGATCTTCTGTCTCACCTGGTTGATGGGTGCTAGTAGACATGAAGCGTGTGCGCGGGTTAGGAGTGAGCGCACACATCCATCGAAGCTTATCACTCCTGTCCACAGGACGTGCCATTGATTAGTAATGAGTTAACGGTAAATTATTTTTGTTTGTAACCCGAGTTGTTGTTTGGTGTGTTCATCGTTCCTCCAGTAGGACGAACAAATTGGAGCGACAGGTTGAATATGAAGCCGCACTTTAACAGACACATTCTATATTTTTCTCTTCTTGTCAAACCCCATGAAAAGGCCGAAATCAACAATGAAGTGATTCTGCTAGTTTTTATACCTGCTCTTCAAAGGTGGAGAATTCTTCTCACAAAAGCACAAACAGCTCTGTATAAGTACAGTTGAATGTGGACGTGGCTACAGACGCCTCTTACACTCATTAAGACATAACTGAAGAGCATGATTAGTATAATTAGGCTGCAAATCGGCCGCATGTTTTCAATAATGACAAACGAGTAGAGTCCGGACAAAAAAAGAGGCATCTTGTACAGAAAGGGGACTGTGTCAAACACTCACTTACTGAACTGCCAATGTACACAGTGTAGAAGTAGTAGAAGGATATTTATACCACCTCAGCTGCTGAACGGTGCCTTAAGTGAATTTCACAGTTTAATGTGAAAGTTTAACTCCACTTCTCCCGTGTCTCCTAACACATCGTACCATCATCCGCTGCTTTATGAACACTGGTTCATTGCAGTTATTCCCTCATTTGTATGTTTAGTAGTTATTAGTTCAATAAACCTTTCATTTATAAAGAACCTGGTTATGTGAGTTTGTGTGCATGAAGAATTGTTAATGTTAATCGTTATCTGTTTGTACCGATTAATGTGTGATCCTTTAAGCCATTTTCCCAAAATTAGTCAATTTTCTTTCACAAACGAACTCATCCAGCGTTTGCTAGGAAACGAACCAAGGCCCATCTTTCCATGCGGCCTCTTCGTCTCCTCTCATCACCCCTTATCCACATCTCACTTGCAGCCACTCAGTGGAATTCTAGCCTGACTCTGTTTCAGATACTCACATACTGGCGGTCTTGAGCATGTAGCTCACTGAACGCTCCTCTTGGTTCTCCAGCAGTTTAAGATTAAAGACACTGGCCAGCAGCTGGCCCTGGTCTTCAAGATCTTCAGTCCTCAGCATGGCCCGTGTGCAAGAGTCCAGAACCTGGAACTTGTCCCCACTGATGACAAGTTGAAATATCATTTCCTGCTTTCAGTGCAACAATCGACAGCTTTTTGAATGTACACACACACAGACAACAGTTTATTAGGTACACTTAGCTAAAACTAATGCCGTTCAATTGCATTTCCTTATACTGTCAGGTGTTTCTATTATTTTGCCCACCCCACTCATTACAACGAGGGTTGGTTAAATAGCAAACGCCTCTGTATAATGCAGTACAGCTCAACAGCAGCACAAACCACATCCTCCGAAATGATGAATCTCTCTAAAGTAGTTTACAGAAAAACTCAACATTATACCCTTCGTGAAGGCAGGATCTATTGCAGGACTGTCGCGTTGGACTGTGTTTTTTAGCTAGTTTGCACCTAATAAACTAGCAACTGAGTGTAAAGAGACCAACAAGACGCGAGGGAGGGTATCAGATCAGATCCTTACCTGGAGCTGCGCTTGGTGACCAGCAGCAGATTGTTAAACAGGAACAGGTAAACTGGCTGGTAGAGCTTACGGCTCCGAATGGTCCTCGTGCTCTTTGGTCCAGCCATCAGCTGCACTTCACCCTTCTTTAGCAACCAGCGTGAGTGGGAAATGATGGGCACAGACTACAGCGGATAACGGAGGTCAAAAGATAGGGTTAAAGGGTTACTCTGTTTCAACATCAAATGAATGAAACTGTATTTTATTCATGCAAAGTGCCTTTCTGTTGCTGTAGTTTGTATGTCATTTGGTCACATTCTGACATTAAAGAAATAGCAGTGACTTGTTTCACTTTAACTGACAACTGTGTTTTCTTTGACCTCTTCAGGCATCAGAATGTGCAGAAAACCTGCTTTCAATCACGACGTTATTTCATTTCTGATCAGTTCAAAACAGTGTTAGTCAGTCGAGGTGTGTCAAACATAATGTAATGAACATAACAGCAATCCTCAGTGAATTTCAGAGGGATTAAGTGTGTTTGTTTTTAGAGTCTTATTATTCTGTAAATTCTGAATGTCTGTTAAAACTGAAAACCATGAGCCTCAATCACATTTAATCAAAAGGACTTTTCATGATGCTACAATTGTCCAGCACTAATACCAGGATAACATTAGGCTACTTATTGTACAGCCAGGACCAGAAGTGGTTTGGGGGCCCAAACCCTGTGGTGTGGGAAAAAAAGTGGAACCAAGTGGGACAGAGCTAATGTCTGAACAAACAGGACTGTATGACTTCATTGCAGATAGTTCACCTTGGATTTAAACTCCAGTGTTTTCTCAATGCTGATAAGCTCCTCGGTGCGACTCATTTTTCGCACCCCCTCGTTACACTCTTTCACAATCTGAGGACGACACAAACAGACACGTGAGTCAATATCCTGGAGAAACATAAATCACAAGACAAGATATCTCTTCTTTATATCTTATATTTGGTTCTTATCGTTATGGAAGGCATAAACATGTGTTTTTCCATAGTTAAACTGGTATAAAAGTGAAAAGACAAACAAAATCATGCATGAAATCCCATTTGCTGCATTCTCATTTGTTGTTTATTTCCATAAAATGGGGGCTTAATTCCTGGATGTTCCTGGGGAACACTGGCTGCTCTTTTCATTAACGTAAGAGAATTTGGGCTTGATGTGACCAGTTAAGACTTGTCTGATTTATCTACCAAAATAAAGTGCAAAAGGCAGCTGATCAATGTGGATCGACTACAACCAGAAAGATGCATGTAGCAATAAAACATGTACGATACGGCAAATATCAATATTTGTGTTTCACAACAAATCCTTATTTGAGGTTCTGCCACAGGAGGTTTTGTTTGTTGTAGGAGTCTGTCTCCATCACCTGGCATTTGTTCAGTTCTAATGTGGCTTTGTTGTCTTTACGAGTCTGGGCCAGCAGGGTATGCACACTTCAGTATAATCAGCTTTAATATCATTTGCTGATCCAATATGGCAATTACAATCGGACCCAGTGAATTTGTGATTGTGGCCTCATGATATTTGCTTTTTAAATCCTGTGTCTCTCCTGTCAAATCAAACTTGCTTTAATGTAACTCTGACCTGGAGAGGGCGCAAAGTCACGGTAGGATCACCAATCGCAAAGATGTTGTTTCAAAGAGTCTTTAATGGCTTGAAGGGACTGGCGTGGGTTATAGTCAGCATCTCTTTTGCTCCTTACTTTTCTTATTACATTCTCTGAGGCCATGAGAACATACATTTCAGTCAAGGATCAAACCCACAAACTCCTTAAATATCAGTAATGTGGGAAATGATTTCGCTTTACAAGGCCTTTATACTGAAATCAGGTCTGCGTCAAAAGGGGGTCAAGGGGCTACGTTAGTGGGGGCATATTGCATCAGGTACTGGTGAGATGATGATTAACAGCAACACGTCACTGTTAATTATGCTGTTCATAATACAAAGTAACATGTTAGCAATGTGTGCTTGCACGTATCTGATCTCGTCAACGCAGTGTGTAAATAAATGTACCAACATTAATAATAGTCATATCATCGTGTCGACACCATCCTTACAACTGCGTCAGTGCGTTTCTGAACCCAGCCTGGGCCCAGCTTCATGACTGATGCTCACCTGCTCCAGCTGCTGATGGGCTTTTATAGCATTTGCCTCCCTCTCTGAGTTTTCCTCTGCTTTTTTCAGGATATTCTGTGCAGAGAAACAAAATCCAATAAAGCAACAAAAAAAACCCCTCTACAGTGCCACCAAAGCCCGATCTCTGACTACAACTTCATTTGTTGTCTATGTAATTGTAACTCGTGTTGCCGCACTCACCTGTACGAGCAGCTTGAGCCTCGTGATCCTCTGGAAAGGAAGGATTAGGAATGAGGTGAAGGACAAGCCCCGGACACGTGGATGGTTCTCCAGTGCAACCATGGCCTCCCGAAATGCCTGGTTTCCCTCTCTGAACAGCCAGCCATGTTAACACAACACACTGCTTAGTTGATCATACAGCGCCATTAAACACACACAGCCATCCAATCTTCCCATCCTAACCTCTCACTGCTGACTGACGTTCCCAGCACATCGCTTTTTTAAAATACACTTTTAAAATGCTTTTCAACCTCAGGAGCAATTTAAGGTTCAGTTTCTTGCCCATGGACACTTTGACAGGAGGGCGAGCGGCCTCACACCACCAACCCTGGGATTACTGGACGACTTGCTCTGCCTCCTGAGAATCTTGTGCTCATATTGATACAGACATTAAAGATAAAACTCACTCAAATAAATTTAAATTAAGATTATAAATGCACCTTTGATTTGCATTTTACAGCGTGCAGAAATCCTAACCACATCAATGAGATGGCAAACAACCTAAATGATGTTTTACTATAGGTTTATGTTTCTTACCTTATATTACATCATATCTCATGTCCACCTCATCATATCACCTACAGCTATCTCAAGTCTGATGTATATATATTACATAAGGTAGTCTTGGGAATCCAATACCAAGACGTCCAAGACTAGGCCTGTTGTGTGACAGATCTCAGGCAGAAGGGTTGAAAAATGTAGAATGTAAAGTTGTATGCATGGAAATAGTGTCAATGCTGAAATGAGTCCTCAGATACAGGAAGAGCTCTGAAAGACCTTCCCTGAAGGAGCGGAAGGGTTTCCTGAGTAAAGACTACATGTTATGAAATAATGAAAGTTATAATCATTAGGTGGGACACAAGAAAGATGAATCGGTAATCTGTTACTTTGTGCATCCTAAATTTGTGTATCCTTGTGCTTTTTTTTTTGGCCAATAGGTGTATTTCTTACACGGCACTGTACATATAGAGTATACAAGCTTAATGTATGTACGAGTGCATGTCAGCATACAATATGTACATATACTTTCTTTTCCTTTTCTGTGTTTTCTTCTCGGAAGGTAACACAAAAATAGCATGTTTAATAATCCATAATAATGTGTGTTATCACGTATGACCTGTCACTATGTATCATGTTGTTGGGCGTTTGAATATATAAAATAAAGACGTAGATTGTTAAAATGTACGTTTGAGCCAGATGAGCTTTTAACAACCTGAAGCAGCAACAACACTACAGAGCAGCGTCACCACGTTCAACTCGACAAGAAGCCAGACGCACAGTCTGTGCTGAGCATCCGCACCTTAAAACTGTGACCAGCTTATGCATCACATACACCAAATTGATTTTCATTTTCATTATTTGTACCTTAGTTTCACCAGAGAGAGGAAAAGAGGGCAGAGTCAGTTTAATGATGCTGACATGTTGAAGGTTACACGTTTGTCCAAAGGTAACAATAAAGCACAAGTAGATAGCTACCATTTCACTTTTAATTAGGAAGATCTCACCTGTTCCTGACCACTGCAAGACAACAACAGAGCTGTTGCTGTCTGCATTCAGCTTTCGTATCCAGTTCTGACTGAAACAAATACCCTTTTTCTTTGTCACCTGTAATGGACGTCATGGAAGTTTTTTAGTGAAAACGTAACACGTGTGACTGCCAATCACCCATCAAAGGTGCGCCCAAGTGAAGAGCAGCGCACCATTATTTCCCTGTGACGAAACACTGCCAGACCATGATGAGATGTGAACACCAGCAACAAATTCCTAATTTTGAGTTTCCAGTACCCTTAACTGTTAATCAACAACAGTCTATATCACAGACTTTATGACAGCCTGTAAATAATCTGTCCTGCAGCGAGTGGCAGTGAAAATGGAAGAATAACAACCTACCAGCCTGTGTGAGGAAGAAACTTACATTTGAGGGAGAAGGAGAACAGCTCTTCTCCACCCAAGTGTCACAAGAGTTAGTCACTGGCTAACACAGCTCCCTCACATTCTTCCTTCAACATTGCAGCTCAGCTGGTCATGTGATTGTATGTGACAGGTATTGAGACTTGCACCAAACCTTCTGAATAGACTTTGGATATTGGAATTCTACATCTACACAACAGGGGAACAATGACTAATAGACTCTCCTTGTGTGTAGAACACATTTCACATCTGATTTTGAAACAGCTGGCAGAGTTCCCATTTAGAGTCTGCCATCTGAGGCACATGCCCTCTGCAGTGCGTGGGAATGTCACACTCTGCGCATTATATTCATTGTCAGCCACACCCTGCACATCACATTTGTCATGTTCAAAAACAAACCTGTTCTCTAATGAAAAGAGACGGGCCGACAACATTCACAGACATAAAAACACAGAAATGTATGACGAGGGATTACATTTTCCCACACTTCCTCTCTCTCTCCAAGCAGGTATGCATCATCAGTAGCCAAGCAGGCCACAATACGGTTCTGACCAGCGGGCCTTGCATTCTTTACTGCCTTCAAAAGACAAAAAATACTGTCCAGTATAAAAAACAACAACAAATCACAATGTATTTTCATAAATCACCACCATTTACTTCAACAAGAAACAGCTACCTGACTCCTTTACCGCTGCACAGGTGTATGAAGAAGGCACAGTCCACATTGGAACAGGTGTATTTATGAAATAGGTACTCACAAAATGCGTCTGTAGTTCTTCTCCTGGTACACCTGGTTAATGACGTATTTGATGAAGACACTGAAGTGTTCCACAGCGTGGTAGCTGACAATGTCACACACATCAGAGATCAAAATAGTCTTCTCAATTCGGTGCTCAAGGTCCATCAGGAACCTGAAAATATCAAGAGATGAAGCAAAAGCTGGTTTGCTCAACTGGAACTTGACAGTCGAAGGTGTATGATTGATGAGCGATTTATGAAAACAAAGACCATGTCACACCTTTCACTAGCTTTCATGACTTCCTCGATGTTGGAGAACAGGAAATGCATGTCGGATTGGCTGAGAGTGTTGATCAAAACGGGGTTATGGAGAAAGTGAGCCTCTAAAATTTCCAAACTCTTGTAGTAGGATGCTTCTGAGGTAACAAGCTCAAACATGGCCTGGAGAGAAAAGCAAACCACAAGGCCACATTAATACTGATCCCTGCACCCAGTGAGCAGACGATAAGAGGATATTCTGATAAAGGCACGTATAAGTGCGTCCTAATTATTTTACGGGTGTTCACTGAAAAACTACCAAATTGCAAGATTTAAACGATTGATACTTTTCATAGGATGCAACAGTGGAGGAGGAATGTTAAAATGGTAGTCCATTTGAGCATTGAAGCCCATACTTCACGTGTGGGACCAAAATATCTTCAAAAAGGTCCTCTTACTAGTTTATTTGAGCACTCAAGCACAACTCATGGCCTTCATCTGCTAATGGTGTTGGCTCAGGTGTCAGATGGCATAAGTTTGGAACCTCACTCATGTGATAATGGGCAGTCGTATAAGCTTGGAGATCTTAACCCCTTTTCTCAGTTCAAATGGGTTTTGTTGTTTTTAGATTGAATGAACACCAGAAACAGACATCAGCTGTTTAACACTGGACCAAAACCTCTCACAGGATCAGCTGGGAAGGGGTTAAAGGTCATCGACCAGCAGTCAGTGGACGGTCAGAGAAAGATCAAGGAGGAACGCAGAGAGAGAAGTTACCGTGACTGAGTCAGCGCCATCTGCTCAACATGTGTTTGAAAGCTTAGAAAAGCAGGTAAGTGAAGCTTAACCTTCATTTTCATATACGTGGGCCATTTGAATATTTCAACGTCCCAGAAATTTGGTAAAACACAGGCGCAGTCGGAAATGATTATGATGGTGTGATTTATTATGCCGGCCTACAAAATACTGTTTATACAGATTACAAAAGATTACAAAATATTAAAGAAGGAGTTCCTGAGTAACTATATCTTTTAAGAAAATTTACAATCTAATATACAATCTAGAAGTCCAATAGAGGTCACCTTCTCTGTAACCGAGGCAAGAATGACCAAACCCCCCCCACTAAGCTTAATAATTACATGAGAAAATATAATTTACACATTGTCCTACCAGATAAAGCATCTATAGTTTTTTGAACCCAAATCTATTTTAAACTATATATATATATATATATATATATGTATAGTATATGTATATACACATAGATAATCACGTTCCTTCAACCAAAATAAAAATGTATTTTTAAAAGAAATAAATAATTGTGCAGTTCAAACATACGCACGTTTTGCCAACCAAACTCATGAGATTGGAGCCGGCGGGGCGAATATGCAATGAGCCTAACGTTTGTGTGAATATATGCGTAAATGAAATTAGAACGTGTGCACCCTTCGTCTACTGAAACGCTGAAAGGAAAGAGGTTTATTGTCTAAATGGGGAATGTGTGTGTGTGTGCTGCCTGCAGTCAGCGATGGAGCTGCTCTCCTATTGTTACCATATTATATATTACATATAAATATTACTATACTAAATAGTTTTGCAAGTCATTACAGTACTATTACCATGTTATTACCAAGCTGTAATGTAAAGGTCTGCCCAAAACTGAATTTATTTCTCGCCCATAATCAATCTAAGGATTGATAAAGGAGTAGGGTTATTTCACATTGCACAATGCAGAATAAAGCCAACACTGTACACCTTAGGCAGCTGATAGATGATATTTTCATTTTGATTTTATTTATTTAGCGTCAAATCGTAAAATGATCTCAGGGTACTTTTCATGTAGACCATAGTCAATGTTTACAGAGACCCAACAATTCCACCATGAGCAGCACTAGAAGATAGTAGCAAGGAAAAACTGCCTTTAACAGGCAGAAACCTCGAGCAGTACCAGAACCAGAACCAGGCTCTGGGTGGGCGTCATCTGCCTCAACCGGTTGGGTTGAAACAGAGTGAGAGCAGGAGGGAAGAACACACAGTAGTACAGCACAGTAAGGTAGATGTAAAGTAATAAGTAAATCATTTTGAAGTTAGAAATAATGGACAGCCATTCACCGTTGGATGACACTTTCAAACAGTGTATGACACTTTGGTTGGAGTCTGACCTGCTTTTAAACGTGTTATGCTATGAGATAACTCTGTTATGATATAGCGCTATATAAATAAAATTGAATTGAAAATTGAATTGAATTATGAGCACGTAAAGCTGCTCGCATCCAGGTCCTGATGGTGATCCATGTGAATTCTCTAAATCTCTTCCTCCAAATATGCGTGAGGCAACCATTTCACTTATCTTAAAGAAAGACACAAACCCCCTTCAGTCAGAGCTGGTCCTGACCTCCCTGGGGCCCGAGCACAATTCTGGTAAGGATCCTTATCCTACCGGACCTGTGAGGCATATAAACCATTTGCCATTGCAACACAACGTACAGGCAATTCTCGATGGTTAATAGTTATTGTGGGATATGCATCATCACTGCACAGTATGCTAGTTTTTATCCTTTATTTAAATTCATAATTCATCCAAAATGCTGCTGTGCGTATAAAACAACAACCTTTAAGTAACCAGTTACTTTAATCTGCCTAGAGGTGCAAGACAAGGACGTCTGTTCGGTGTTGCTATTGAACTGTTAGCGCTAGCTAAAGGAACCGAGGAGGTCAGGAGCATAAGGTATCGCTTTATGCAGATGATTTGCTACTTTAGCGACGTCCTAGACATTAAATACATTTGGCAAAATATCCCTCAAAAAAAGTGAGTTAATGCTAATCAATGTAACTGCCAAGAAACACCTTTAATTCAACCACTTTTAAAATCAACACAATCTCCAAATATATGCAAATGTGCAATGCACGTAATTATAAAAAGGCCTCTACAAAGAAAACGTCCTTGGTATTTTGTCCAAAACGGGACATTAAATGTTGAGATTTGCTGCCCCTCTCTCTCAGTGGAAGGATCGATACAGTCAAGAAGAGTGTATTACACATAGGCTCCTTCATCTCCGTCAGCGTCTTCCCATTCTTTCTCAGCTCCATAGATAAACTTATATCAACCTTCATGTGGAACAAAAAGAAGCTGCCTATACGGAAACACATACTCCAGGAGGTCCCGCACGGTGTTATGGCGCTCCCAAATTTATATTATTGGATATTCAATATTAGGGCAGTGATGTACTGGAAGAGGGACAGACAATTCTCATAACTCTAAATAATTAATTTTAGAGAGTGCATCCTGTGGTCCCACTTCCAAACCAGATCCCATAGTTGAAAACCATATGTTTTTAATATTAGGACTGACTGTCACCTGGAAAACACAAACCATTAATTATATTTGTTGTAAAGGGCTGGCTGACCTCAGTAACAGTTGATGAAACATTATCTTAAGTACAATTAAATTTAATCAAGATAATCAAAACGGGCTCCGTGTCACATCTGGAGTGTAAAAATAAATAACGCTTTTACGGCTTCTGTTATCGCATTGCATCCGTCAGATGTTTCATGGAGCGACGGTATTCCGACTTTACCGTTGCGTCTGAAACAACCACCTCCACATGGTGGGGGAGCACCGAGGAGAGGCTGAAATGGTAGCGAGCCTCAGAGCTAACCCCCCCCCCGTCACCAAACCCCCGCCGCTGGCGAACAAAACCCGAGGAGCTGCAGAGTTTATTTTCTGAGCAACTGTAGCTTTTATTATCTGAACATTCACCGACTCCCCTCCGATGGTCCGCACAAAGACACACTGCTGCTCCCCAAAGAACATTTAGCTTCATTTGGACACGTATCGCGTATTGCATTGACTGGAGCCAAGGTTTGCCCACTGTGCCGACATGGCTTCTTTTTTCTTGTGCCATCTCTTTTGCATCTAAATGGTTAATTAGATTAGTTTTTAAACTGCAGAGAAACCAGTGCTGACTCTGTACTTTCAGGGAGAGGTGGCAGGCTACAAAAAAACAAAGAAAAAGAAAAACTAGTTTGAACTAGTTCAACAACGCTTGAACTTGGCATATTATCCCTTCTAAATATATGAAGCCGTGAAGGCGGCATTCAGTCAGAGTTTCTGTGCTCTTCTGAATCCACATCTCATCCTGTATCTGTAATTAAACACAGGAAAACAGGGATGTGTTAGTGTCACACTACACAGATAAAAGAATGACTAATTCATTATGCACAATGCTTTAGTTAGCCTTAGTTACATTAGCTATAGCTAACATTAGCTGTAGCTAACAACTCAAATTCATTATCCACACAACATTACAGTTAGCGGTAGCTACATTAGCTGTAGCTCACAAATGGCTTCAAGTCATCCTTAACTCAAGCTAACTTATATTACGTTGTCACATGGTGGGGGGGCATTGATAATTGATAAATGTTAAACGTGGATATTTACCTGTTTCAAATATCAGTCCAGGTGCGCAGCAGTGACTGTAGCAGCCGACTCCAGTTCCGTCTTCTTCTTCGTCCCACTTACACATTGACTGTAACTAAAACCGCGAGAAACAAACTCTTCTGCCTGTAATGTCCTGTATGAGGATGGCCATCGTGGGTAACGTCCGCCATCTGGCTGCAGCCGGACCTTCTCTCTTCTATCAGACTGTAATAGCTTTTAGCTGCGTGTACCTAATAAACTGGCAACTGAGCAGACATCAGGTTTGTGGTCCAACTCTTACCATGCTGTGTTTTTACCTCCTGAGGTTACCTGGTGAGTCTTACGATAACTGTTGGTTTCTTTAACAGGGATCCTTTCCGGTCATTCTTACCTCTTGAAGAGATATTCTTTAACTAACGTTTGTACGTGCCAAATAATATGGGAGGACCAAAACTGCCAAATCAATAAATAAATATGCTGTTAAATGATCCAAAAATGTAAAATAATGTAGGTATTAATTAACTGAAAATGTGACCATTTGAAATTTGCTATATTCTGTATTTATTTACCTTTGCATACATTGTTCTATTTACGTTCCCATTTAATTTTAAATTTATAAATGTATTTATTTATGTCTCTTTTATCCTCCGTAAGCCATCCATCCTCTTTCATGCTCACAAAATTGCTCACCTCTTGCATTATGACTTCTCTCTGCGGCAACTGGCTGAGCAGGCCACTGGCCTGCACAGCTTCAAGGTTCTGCCACAAGTTCAGTGAGCGAACATTGTTCCTCAGCTGCAGCTGTAACGCTGGGGGGGAAATGACACCGGACCCTGCTGCCACAGTCGTTGCCGTGATGCCAGGAGAAAGGTTCTCACGCTGCCGACGTTGCTCGATCTCCTGCTGCTTGGAAGTGTCCCGGTATTCCTGGTAAAGGAAGGCTGGTGGGTCAAACGAGAAGACAGGTCAGGTGCACATGTAGAATTTCTTTGTGGACTGGATTGCTACTGTGCCTCAGTGACATTTCGGAGACATTACTAGTAACGGTTTTAGCGAGGTCCTGCCGCACTTTATAGCCTCTACTTCGTCAGCCTGTGGGAGGTGCTCCGACTCCGTTAACCTAACTGTATAAGTTACAATGTGTAGTTGATGTGTAAACTGCACCGCGGCTGGACCGGCCATCTGGCAGACTGTGCACTTTTGTGTCAACACAGCTGTTATTTTGTTGTCTGACCAGCCCATAATACACATAGGGCCATTGATTTTTTCTTAATTGACATTGGGCTAGTCATATCACATCTTTAAACCCCAAAATGTGGATACACCCACCAATTAAAATCATCATGCAAATGCCAGACATGTATTTATGATAGAAGATACTCTGTTAATTGCTGACTATGTAAATGTGTTCATATAAAGGCTTAATAGGTCGAGGCAGATGAGCACCCACCCAGAGCCTGGTTCTGGTTGTGGTTCTGGTTCTGGTTCTTGCCACTGTCTCTTAGTGCTGCTCGTGGTGGGATTGTTGGGTCTCTGTAATATAGAGTCGGTCTGGACCTGCTCTGTATTATATAACTATATAACAAGTGCTATGAGATGACTTCTTTATGATGTGGCGCTATATAAATAAAAGTGAATTGAATGAACAAAAAAAGGTGTAATTACAACAAATACTAAAGTTAAAGATTAAGTAAAATATTATAATATAACGTACAGGACTGACAACGTTGGAAGGAAATGAGACTCTCTACTACAGCAGTCGGACAAACATCCACCACTGTTTACATTACACTAGATGATTAGATTAGTATTTCTCCCGCGCTGCGCTGGGATCAGCTGGTCACCTTACTGTTATAAAAGTCATAGTGGCTGGTAAGAATAGGTTGGTATTTTAACAATATATTACAACAAGTTGTCTGAGTGGCGGTTCAAAACGTGTGTTAATACAATATTTCTTCAGTCGCAGTGGAGACTCATTTGGTTTGTTTCACTATTACAGTTTTATTTTTGTGTAGCAAGCGGATAATTCATATCACTATTATTAATAAAATATGTATTACATACTGCATACTATATGAATCACCTTCCAGACCATCAGAGCAAAAACCCCAAGGTTTAGAGTTTGTTTGTTGCCTACCTCAAATAATGCTAATTAAGCTCATTTATACGCTATTAACAATAACCTGCATCATGGAACTGATTAGTTAACCATCAGCGCTCCTGCAATGTTTCACCACGCAAGCACCAAGCTAATGTCAAAGCACAGAAAGCTAATTGAGCTAAACAGCTATATGAGCTATTCAACTGAGACGTTTGATGACGAGAGCAGATGTTCTCTTGAGGGAGCGTCGGCTACGAAGGTGACTTTGAGCAACGGGGGCCTGGTCACATAATCTCCCTCAGTTGTGTACTGCAGATTGCTTTTGGTGGGCGTAGAACTGGATTACATAAGAGTGAAATGCGCACGAGCAGCCAAATAAATGCACAGAAATGATACATGTACACACACCTGGAAACCGCAGAGAACAGGCTTTTTCTGAGCTTTTGAATTGTCCTGCAGGTAAGCTGTGAGTACATTTGGACTAATCCCTGTAAATACCCATTATCCTGCGCACACACTGATTTTCAGCAGTCTGTCAGCCATCAGCTTAGAGAGACACTCCACCAGCGACAGATACAACTCAGCGGCAGCGCTGAAGCCTCGCCAAGCCTATTGTTGGGTAAATAAACTGCTTTCTATAAATCCTGTGTGCTGCTCAGCCTTTCCTCATGTATTCACAAATAAGAGATGTATTTGTAGCAGCCGCTCCTGAGATGGTAACAGTGGGTGGAACACACACACACACACACGCTACCCTCCGCCTTCGACACGTCTTTCCTTACCAATGTTTTTGACGATCTTGAGGCTGTGGGTGATCGCCTGGGGCCTGTCTCCATTGCTCAGCAGCCTGAAAAGAACGAAAAAAGGCAGGTGGATTAATACATTCACATCATGCATCATTTTACTATTTATAAAAATGTGATGCAGCACTGTTGGAGCGTTCCAGCACACACATCTGGACACAGGGTCTGGTCCAGTGGATGCGGACGCCTGCTGCTGCTACTGTTGTTATTAGTGTAGCTGTTGTTCTGCTGCTAAAACTATTGATTATTTTAGCTTCAGTAACATTGTAGCTGCCGTTGCT
>JAVQJF010056368.1:0-23211 GCA_036023855.1 Gadopsis marmoratus
AAACCACTACACAATCAAGGAGACACGAGGGTAACAGACAGGACACCAACTCAGACACAGGACCAAAAGCAATAAACCCATGAAACACAGTCACACACACACAGACGGGACATAACACACATAAGCCATAGCCAACTGGTTTCTCTGTGTCCCTTAATTTCTTAATTTCTACTAAACATAGAAAAGAGCTTGTTGGATTTAAACCACATAACTTAAAGTCCCCCTCCACTCAAAAGCGTGTTTTGCTTAATGTTCCTTCACTTGGATGTTTGACCTTGACTGTGCTGAATGATGTATGCGCAGAGATATTTCCACAGTCCTATGCTGAAGGGGGGAAGTCTCTCTGTGCTCACCTCAAATCTGGGATGTGTACGCACAGACCAACAACCATTTTTTTGTGACATCACAGCTAGTTTGGAAGACTATCATGATCCAGCACGCACCTTATACATGTGTGGCATGGAAACCTGAAGCCTCCAGTTCACATAGTGAAGCAGGAGACGTCTTGCGTCAAGTCGTTAACCTTTTTGAGATGGAAAATATTTGAATATTCATAGATTCTGCATTTTATTAATGAGGGAGGAGGAGCAGATGTAATTTTAAGAACTTCTAACAGGGTAATTGAACTTTGTCGTGCTAAAAAAAACATGTAAGAAATAAATGATCAAAGCAGAATATTTGTACAGTATATGTCATAAAACATGTCTCGGGGGTTCTTTAAGAATCCATGGAACAAGCACTTTTCAAACTGTAATCTCGTTTGTTTGATCAGAATTTATGTTCTATCACTCAATAAGATATTATATGTATCTAAAATTTTCTTATTTGACTCACGAACAAAGCCTACATTTAGTTCAAAGTCTCTGCTCATCAAGAAAACAGTCAAGGACCACGTTTAATCCAAGCCAAACACTTAGCAACATGCTAAATAGGGAATCTCCAAAATACTGGAGAACATGAGCTGAACTGATTGACTGTGAATATTTTTATATTGCACTGACATTTTACACACAGGCTATATACACATGCATAATGTGTACACTGCAAGGAGGATGCACAATCTAAACAACGGCCTTTCTCCTGTGTGCACATTTTGCTGTAGATATATTAGAAGAGGAAGAGATAGCAGACAGGCTATCACTGCTGCGTATTGTGTCATTTGTCAGTTTACATGTCTCTATATCCTCACTCAGACTTGCTCCCACTTTGATCTACAGTGCTCCTGACCTACTGCTGTTCTGTCACCCTGACATGTTTAACAAATACTGTCCGGCCGCGGCAGGATACAGCAGAGGTGTTGTTGTCGGCCAGCACACAAGGTGATGGATTGCATGTGATTCAAGCTTTCTTATCAATATCTTCAAACTTCAAACAGCCCTTCTTCACTCTAAAACAAAATGGCCATGTATACACAGAGTGGGGCAACTGTTGTTATCTTTAAAGATGTGCAATTTTGTAATTTGAATTTTTATTGTCTTCTTTGTGACTTCCTCTTTAACCAAGAGGCCAGATAGACTGTCAGCGGGGGGAAGGAGACTGCCTCAGAGGCCTCCCCCTTCAATCGTTTGGCACAAAAGCAACAAAACACGCCTCTGTAAATATTTCAGTGGCTTCAGCACCTTGTCCAGGGTCCTGCTGCTCGCTGTCTGCTGGTCCTCAGAGTGAGCCATTGTGTGTCCCGTGGCAGACTGTTTTGTGCCGTGCTGCTGGACATGGCTGCTCTGTTGTAGGGAGGCAGCGGTGCCTGCATGCATGCAGTAGCAGAGGAGAGGATTAGGGTTGATGTTTCTGTGTGTCTAACTGGCTGCCAGGCATGCTCTGCTGCATTGGCACAGCACACACAATTTACATCATTTAGTTCTGCCTACTGCGGAGTGAAAATCTACTTTAAATTGAGTTGAGATTATTCATCAACTTTGGGAAAGACCTATATTTATGGCCACTAACTGCTCTATCTTGAACCAGGGGGAAAAAAGAGTGTTTGTTTGAGATGTTACATTTAATAATTAACTTTATTATGTCATACCACTAGCAGTTACACAAACCAAAATAGTGACCACTGGCTTCTCTCAGTCAGTTTCTTTAGTATATTAATGGCTCAATGGTTTGCCGTCTTTTGAGGAATGTTGTTCACAGTCCAAGATCATTGCCATAATAAATGGGAATCCTGTTTTAGGATGGATTTGCCCTTGATATGAGCCACGTCCCTCGGTGCTTCCCTGAGCGAGTCTTCAGGGAGTGCTTTCCAATAAGAGTAATGTCCCCCCTGTGCATGGCCACCATTCAACAATTTACGGGCAGATTACAGATTCTAATAAAATTTTTGCAGCCTTAATTAAAGAATCTGCTCCCCATTTTATGATAGTTCGGTTCCCCTCCTCCACTTCTATCCAATTTAATTATTCTGATGTACATAATTAGCATGAGCTGGCCATTGTTCGCCTCATTTGCATATTATATTGGATAATTGAATGAGAGTGGCTGATGATTAAATTAGGGTGAATGACAGATGATTCCGCTTGCAGTGTGGAAAAGTTAACAGAATGAGCAGACTGGGAATACAACATGTGCCTTTTGAATATTTATATGTTCCACTGTGGTCACCCCCAGCAGACGCACTCTGCTAATTTAAAAAATGTGCAGCAGGGCAGCGGCTAAACTTGGGTGCTCGCAAGTCTCAGGATGCTGTTTCTTCACCTCTGGCTGCTCCTCAGTGCATACTGCTGTGCATAAAGTGGAATGTGGGCAATGTTGAGCATATGAGAAAGACTTATTTTGAAGGTTTTCAATGTGTTTCTCCATCATCGAGGCAACACAGTTACAGATTGATAAGACAAATGAGGCTAGTGTGGGGAAATTCATTTCCAGGCACTTGCAATGTAAACACAGACTGCTGGTGCCTGCCTGCCTGCCACATTATGGACAGGCTCGACTTGGCTGATGAAGAAGGCGGTCATGGCAAAAGACAAATGGAACGTAGTTTAAATCCATTTGAAAGTGACAAAAACTACTGTGCAATGCTATAAAGAAATGTTTATATTCAAAATAATGTTTGTTTCCTGAATCCAACTCAAAAGTTACAAATTATTAAGGTTCAAATTTATTTTTAAGATCTTAAGGCAAATTTGGAAAAAGAAGTATTCATTTCATCATTGGCTGGTTTATCAAGACAAAATGTTATTAGCACTTCACATCGCCTCGTTGCACCCAAGATGCATCCCGTTCCCTGGAATTTTTCCATGCAGGGTTGGGGCAGGATAAATGTTTAGAGGGAATATTTGGAACAGCTTTAGCCTTTCACATGCTAATGTAAGCACTGGCGGCACAAGAAAGCTGGCCTGACCCAGGGGCCACACGGTGACACAGTCTGCTGATTCAGTGCCGGCAGCTCCGGCTTTGTTTATGTGTGTGCACGAGAAATAATGCACGTCATAAAAAAGGAGAACTTTGAAGGGGAACCACTACCCCGGATGATAAATGCCCCCTGCTCTTCGGATATAAATAACTCTTCCCAATAGTACAAAAGCCATCTCAGGAGTGACTTATACACCGTCACTTCTACAATAACATTGGGCTGTGTTTCCACCCCTGGTGTTCCTCACATATTGAATCACCCTCGAGGAATTTTGTCCAGCACTGATTTGGAGATAAACTGTATCACTTTTTAATTGGGATGTTTTTAAAGTCAAACGTGTCGCTGACTATATAGAACAAAAAGCAAAGCACAGCCATAGACCTATGCATCAAATTAATGATGCATTGATGTAACCTGTAGAAATTTGTGCTGAATCATAGAACCAGCTCAGATAGAGCGAGCATTAGTCACGCTTCTGTGGTTTACTTCAAGGATTGTCCGTTTTCAAACACAATTTGCAACACATGGAACTTGTGTTTGTCTTTGTCTTCCACATACCTTGTAAAATCTCCTCTGTTCTCTGTGTTATAGTACACATCAGTACACAAAGTGTCGTCTCATTGTCTGCCTGGAGTCACTTCAGGGGGGCAGAGGAATTTACGCAGTTTCGGGATCTGTCAGTAGGTGGTATAGAAAACTGTAAAGATAAGTCCCTACAGCAGTTTAAGTCTAGGTTCCTTTTCACAAGAACCTTCGGCATCTCTCAGATCTCCCAGATACAGCCGTGCCCTCGCTCTTATCAGAAACCTGACCATGCCCACTTCCAGCTTGTGCTCGGAGAGAAAGATGGAAATCTGGTGTGTGTGTGTGTGTGTGTGTGTGTGTGTGTGTGTGCGTGTGGGAAATCTCGCAAGGATGATATTTGTCAAGGTGTCCGTTGCTTAACACAACTCAGATCTCAAGGTAAAAGATTTTCAAGGTGTCTAGACAAGGAACTGAAGCCCTTTAGTTCAATCATGTGTCACTTCCTTCCGTTCTTGTTTTATTGAGTTATTCTTTGCATGAGCTACATTTCATCGTTGTCCACTGAAAACCATGAATCTCCACATTTGGTGATATAGGATTAATAAAATAAACTGAGAGATTAACTGTTCCTTATGGGTTGAGAATTGTATCCTCCTTAAAGTGAATAAAC
Organism: Gadopsis marmoratus; assembly: GCA_036023855.1. Taxonomy (NCBI): domain Eukaryota; kingdom Metazoa; phylum Chordata; class Actinopteri; order Centrarchiformes; family Percichthyidae; genus Gadopsis; species Gadopsis marmoratus. The sequence continues at coordinate 4,551 of JAVQJF010056368.1, forward strand.
AATTTAAAAACACACAGGATTACCTGATACATTGAGAGTTGATTAAGCGTCAATTAAATGCTGCAACTTGTAAAATGTCTGTATTCGTTTAATATTCGGTACTGATTATTTATGTTGGACATAGTTTCAAATCTCTTACCATAGTTGCCATCTTAGTTTAGCATGTTAGCATGCTAACATTTGCTGAGGCAGAATTCCAATAGTTTTACATTTAGTCATAAAACAAAGTACTGAACAAATAAAAATTTGGCCTGATGGCGGCACTGGATGATGAGTCAGGTGATCACCAATGTTGTTACAATTTATCCTGAGCAGAGCATGAATGTGCGTACCAAATTTCATGGCAATCCATCCAATAGTTGTTGAGACATTTCACTCAAAACCATAAATGCCAACCTCATGGTGGCGCTAGATGAAAAGCACAGGGATCACCGACATCATTAGGATTTCAGTCCAGGAGAGCAATTAATTTAATAGTTGTTGAGATTCAGGAGCAAAGTCGTGGACTCACCATCGGACCGACATTGCCGTCACTAGAACCACACATGGCTGAAAACCTGTAAGTCTACACAAAAATATCCATTCTGAGAGCTTCACTTACTTGCTGCATAGCTGATTCCTCATGTATCAATTCCAAAAAGGAGCTGTTTGTAAAATTCTGCTGTAGCCTGCTTACTCGAAACAACTGCATGGATTAACTGTGTTTAACTCTGATATACCAATGTAGAAATAAGATGAGAGAAGAAAATATATATACGGAGGATCTGAAGATGCCTATTTGTCTTATCGAGTGGCTCTTCAGTGCCCCTGCTATCCACAAAATCTCTCCCACAAAGTTGCAAGGAGCAGTTTAATGCAGGCTGACAGGCTGAGAGCAGCCAAGACATTATCGTCCTGTTTCTTGGAGCAGCACAGAGGCTGCCACCGCTCCAGATCCAACCTCGTGGCCCTGCCCAGCTATCTGCTTTTGCTTTATGTCTTTTCCTGCAGCGAGCACTTGACGAAGGACAATTTGTTTGGATGTTTAATGCTGCAGCACTGGCTGGTGGGGGATTATATGAGATGGTCCAGTGATTTGTGGTGGCTGGTAGTGGGTTGGAGTAAGTATGTGTGTTAGTGCGTGTGAGCGAGAGTGTGTGTGCATACGTACAGTGAGCACGCACGTCACTCTTTGTGTCTTTGAGTGTTTTTGTGTGTGTGTCTTCAGTTCCAGGTCCTCGCTCTAACACAGACGTCAGTTGTCTTCCACCTGGCTTCCTAAGAACATTTATGACAATAGGGCCGCCGCCGCTATAGGTTGACATTTTTGACATCCTTTTTTCCCCTTCACACTATAACATTCATTGCCTGCTGAAAGATTAATAATCTTTGAATTTCATTGTTTCAAGATTTATGAAACCCTTCTCTTGCAGAGTCTTCTTTATATGTTTTGGCAGCCAGGAGAGTCATTGACTTCCCCTGTGAAGCTTCACACACTGAAAACTCAGCCAAATGCTACTGTGAGCTTTCCCAGATCTCACACTGACAGACTTTACAGACACACGGGCAAACGGGTGCACAAAGTGCAATGGAGGCGTGTTGACTTTAATATTGTAAGCCAAGAAAACTATTTCATCTTTTTTCATCTTTCATCATCTACTATTTCTTTGTTGCCATTATTTAACATCTGCTGAGAATTTAAACGGAGGCATACGATTTCCATCTTTTACAGAGAATTGTCACATCCCTTTAACCACTGTGCCATCCACATGACCCAAGACTCTGCCTCATCCCCATGACATGTCCCAATAACCTCTGTTACAAAATCTTGTGTTTATTCTTTTTCAGTATCAGTGTCCCTTTTAAACGTTGCCCAGTTTTTGGGAAGATGAACCTCTGTGTTCTTTCATCCTCAAGAGAGCAAAGAGATCACCGGTTACATCTCAACTGTTGTCCAAAACATCTTGCGACAGCCCTTCATTTGATCCATTCGAGGCCCCTTTGAACGCTGCTGTAGAACGCGGTCCTGAAGGGCTTCACCCTCAGATGATAAAAAAGTGAATTATTGGTTTGTTTATCATGCTCTTAAAACCTAAAGTGCATTATTAAACAGAGAGCACATTAAAAGGGGGGTATTGTTAAAAGTGTTTTAAAAATCTTGTAAATCCCAGTAATTTATGTCACTGCGTTCGAGGAGGCTCACCCTGGCCTTCTGGTTTTAATTTGGTTTAGGCTCTGCTCCGGGGTCTGTACCTGTGATGCTGCCTTTCTTTTACCAGACACAATCTGGCCAATGTGACCCACCCAGTGGAGCAGCGGTATCCTAACATTTACTAGTACATCATCCTGCAAAAGCTGAGGTTCATGTGCCTTTGAGCAAAGCACTACAATTACTAAAAGCATTTATGTTTGAAGTTAAACAATTGTCCTAAAATTGTCTCTGTAAATGTGGGTCGGAAGCAAATAAAGAGTGCACATCCAACCCCAATTGGATTTCAAGAGAACAAAAAAATGGAGCGGTCTGCACACTGGAACTTGCAAGCTCTCAAAAGAATAAAAAGTATTCATGCAAAGTCTCACTATATATGCAGACAGTCATGTTGTCATGTTACAAAACAGCACCCGTTATTATTAAGAGTCTACAGCCATGTTAGTGGCTCTGTGAGGCTGTGGTGCTTTGAGCTAAAGCATTTCCTCCCATAGCTGTAAAAGCCAAAAATGTCAACTTGTTGATGGCGCTAGAGGAAAAGTCAGCAGATCACCAAAGTCAGCATGGGTTCATCCTCTGGGCACGATGAATGCCTGTACAAAGTTTCATGGCAATCCATCTAAAGGTTGTTGAGATATTTCAGTCCAAACGACATTAACACCCCCGCTAGCATGGCTATAAAAACCCACCTTGCACATAAAAAACACACAATAGCCTAAGGAATGGATTGTTACCCATACACATTTATACATACACATAGTCAGACACATTTTACATTTTTACATTTTTGCAACACATGACTTTTAAAATTGGTGTAATTTTGCATCGTGTGATCTCATATTTGGAGGTGGAGCTGTCATTTTCTGTCTATATAACCTGTCTTTAGTGCTCGTGGACATTCGCCTGATGTAGACCTAAAAGCTGCATCAATGAAAATTGTTTTGAAAACCTGCAAACGTCGGTATGTGGGCAACCTCTATTTTCATTTGTAAATGTCCATCACCCACCATGAGTAAATTCTACAAGTTTATATCAGACCATTGTCCTATATAAACTCCTGCCTACTGACAAATACTGCAGAAAGCCATAAAACACAACTTCAAAACATTCAACACAGGCGTCACACTAGATTATTGTGACACTTCAACAGTGACCAGGCCTTGTCTGGGTGCTGCCTGGGACCAGAAACCTGCTCTGGCCTCTGGGGACTCCCTGGCAGAGGCAACAATGGGTCAGAGCCCCTTCTTTGTGCGGTTGCCCTCCTTAATCAAACTAGCCAGAGGAGTGATTGGATTTTAATTCTGCTGGGCCCGACGTAATGGTGTGATAGACGGGGACTGGTGAATTGGAGCAAGATGTCAGCCCTTGGAGGCCTCCATTAATGATATTGCTTCATTTCTTAAAGTGGCAGGGACGCCTTGGGACGAGGGGATCGCTGCAGTTGGCAGGCAGGGCCCTCCCTTCCCTTTTTTTATTTTACTCTCTTTATCTCTCACTGACACAGGACCATTTATATCACTCTTTGTGTATCCTTAGTGTTGTGGACCTGGTCACAGTACGTTTGTGCTTCCACACTGCTGCTGTGGTGCTGGACACAAAGAACATTTAAATCTTGTCTAGTTGGAGAGGATTTGCTTTGTTTTCAGCCTAAATTGAAAGCTAACCTCAACATTTACAGTTTATGCTGCACACTCTACATTAGACAGAAATAAACAGGTGTTTATTGCACATATTATATATACCCATCCTTTTTAACAATGAGTGTGCAATAATGAATGGTATACTGTATGTTTCTGACAGCCTACTTACCGTATTTGGCCCTGCAAGAATGAAGGCTTATCAATATATGGAAGTCATTTTCCCCAGATCGTGTGAATAGGTGACTCTTTGGACTCGTGTGTTTTTCATCTGACAGGAGCAGTATATCAAACATTTCAGTTGCTGCTCTGTATGCTATAATTAAAGTTTGTCTCTCATCCATCCTAACATGTGAGTCAGAAGGTTAATTGAACTTTAGCACTAAATCACAAACACAAAGACTTCCTGAAAACATTCTTGAACTCCTGAACTGACACTGATATGACCCTGATGAACGCCAGAGTGTCTCCCTGAAACCTCTTGATGCCGTTCCTCATCTCAAGTGACTCACACTCGCTGCCTCATTGTTTGCTTCCAGTGACACGTGTTTGTCCTCCTCATTCGGCTAATGACAGTTTGGTCCTGTCAAATGTGCAAGAGGGGGAGGCAAGTACAGGTGAGGCCTCATTGTGTTTTATAGCGAGTCATTGTCGAGTGGGGCGGCTCCAACCTTCCGCTCCCCTCCTAATGGCCGTTGGTGTGTTGTTTTTGCAGTAGATTTACGCGTGGGTGGGGCGCTGTGATTTACAGAGCTCTGACACTGTCTCAGCAGCGGGACCAGAGAGGCTGATTGTGGCTCTCTGTGTGTGTTCCAGGTGAGCCCGAGATCTGCTCGCCATCCCTGCACGTACACACACACTCAGAAATGAGAACACACATTGATACACATACACACTCGGTTTGTAGTGTAATACAGCAGGCAAGCTGCTACTGTTGCTATTTCCTCCCTTTAGGTTCACCTAAAGTACAGGGCTGAACACTTCATGTGCATGGCTATTAAAAATCTCTTCTTTTTGTTTAATTCTAGGCAAAACTGTGGCTTTAAAAATATAAAAGATGATGGTCGAAGTATGTCAACACAACACTTTAAAAAAAAAAATCAATATTTGTTTTTTTAAAGTAGCTTTCTAAAATACCTCCTCCCCTGTTGGCCCCAGTGCTTTTAAAAGTTTAAAGGATCATATGTGGATATTTACTCATTGTGTCAGTTTCCCATAAAAACAGCATTCATTCTCCAGGATCGATAGTACACAGTAGCCTGTACTGCACATAGATGTTGACGCTGCCCTTTCATTATCAATGTAACCCTAACAGTAGAGAAGATTAAATCCTTGTCACCATTGGCCATTACCCATCTAAGATAAATTGGTCCTTAAATTTCCCATTAAAAACACCTGACAAGAAGTGGAGACAACACCGTGTAAGCACAGTACACAATATAATGATGTTGACACAGGGGTTACAGCTCCGTTTGGCTATATCATCAGGATTATATGAGATGGAGAAGTGTAAACAGATCTTTGTTGTCTTATTTTTGTACATCTTGTTGAGTGACTAATTTTGTCATTTTTCTATTTGAAAGTTCCCTTCATAGGCCAGCGTGCAGGGACAGCTTTATTTTTCATATCCATCTCATATTGTATTGTTTAATTTTACATACATTATTGAGACCCAGTCATTCTCTCACAACCCCCTCCCCTTTCTTTTTTTTTCTCTCTTGCAGAAAAAGAAAGCTCCCAGTGCCGACTCTGCATTAAGTCAGCCTGTCAGAGTGCTTCCCTGGAGAATATTTGGACTTGAAGTTCGTCCCGGCAGTTTCTCTGCTGGTGGCCCCCACTGGAGGAGCAAGGTCACAGTGGACCCGGGTGTCGATACTTTCACAGAGCCTCCCCAGAAATCCCACACATTTATTTTTATCGTGTTTGTCAGTAATGCTAATTCAATAAGGACAATTGCTTCGGCTGCAACAAGAGGGTTCAGAAGGGGTTGCAGGCAAATTGTCGGGAAGAAAAATTAAAATACACAAAAACTTTTGTCTCTGCATAGAACAATATGGGTCCAACCTTCCTGGTGGTGGCACTAAAATTTCCAGGATAAAATATATCATGTGGGCACATGGATGGTCCATTTGTGAGGATTTTTGTGTGCTGCTGCCTTGGAAATGTAATAGATTAATCGCTGGCAAACAACAACCACCATATAATAATAATAATAATAACAATAATAGCAAAGTTAATAGTAATAAATAAAATAGTGAATTCACTGTATGTAATATACAAATGTAAAAAACTAAATCTTGACAGGTTATCTCTCCAGGAATATACATTTTTCTGTACTTCAAGATATAATATGTGAATACATGTGATTGGTATTGCAGGGTGTCATATTGGCATAAATGGTTTGATGGGGAGTTTGGGGTTTTATGTTTGTTTGTTTTTTCTGCATGCTAGCCGTGACTCCACGTTATGATTGCATATTAAGATCAATGCTTTTGTAAAAATCTGAAAGCATATCTGAAAAAATAAACATTGGATCCGCTGGCTCACATTTATGACCTGCCAATGGCAACAAAGGTTGTGAGATTCAGTTCTGGGTGGCGTCCATCCAGGCACCCATGCATTTGTGTATTTTGGCTTATTTATGTAAGACTCCCATAAATAAAATACCTTTTTTAAGCCTAAAAGATTTGATTATCTTCCCTTTTTGTACCATTTTCTCCTTATTCCTAAATGACTGAACTGCTATAGATGCCATGCTTTTACCATTGTTTCCTCAAAATCTGTGAGACTGAGATCCACCCAAAACCTCCCAGAACCTACATAAACAAAGAAAAGAAAACCCTGATATGATGTTTTGTTTTATGTCACGGTTTTGGCGAAGGTAATGTTAAAATTATTAGACAGTAAACCTCACAGCTCAATTATTAAATTGAATTGTGGTAACTGGCTTTGCAATTACCCATTCATCAATTCATTATTGTTTAGTGAACAATGGTGAAAATGTTCAACTGTCAGTTTGGTGTCAAACGCCAGGCGAACAAAACATTCACAATCTACCGAGTTACACTGAGAAGTGTTCTTGAAATTTACTCTACCTTCATTGATAAAAATGGGGTGGACAAAATATTAGAAACACTTCTCATTATAATGCAATGGCTTTAAAGTTTAATCGACACAACAGTTTCAGCAAAACCTGAACATAACCGTTATAAAGGCAGGAGTTATTGCAGGTCTGTTGTACCTAATAACCTGGCCACTGAGTGTATATGCCCACAGCTGTATTACCACTGAAGGTGAAGGGCAGCGATATCATGTCACCATCTGCACCTCTGGAACTAATGTAGTATATATTTTCTCTTTACCAAAAGGCATGTATACATTAATGCTTAGAATTGTCAAAAATAGACCCTAAAATAGACCCCTTAATGTCTAAGTAATATTCTGGCTGATTGATTAAATGCCTAAAAAATGTTAAATGCCGTGAAATTATGGGAAGCATGATTTTCTTATTTTGTATCTTGGAAAGAAAATAAACTGTGAATCAGAGTGCAGCATGTTCAGATGTCAGTGTCTTTTCTTTGTGATTTAATACCCCCCCCCCACACACACACACACACACACACACACTGTACGTGGATTAAAGAACATATTAATGATTAATCGTTAATATATTCTTTAATCCACAGTTTAGACACTTTAGAGACTCGAGGTCTTGCTGCAGACGTCCCGAGCACGTCGGGTGATCTAATTACGTCCCGCCCTCCACCAATTAGAGAATTACTTCGCACCTTTAAATGGACTCGCGCTCTTAATCATTAACGCTACGGTGCAATTCCCTCTGACCGCGTTGTGGTGCCACAGTTCGGAGTTAATCCTAAACAAAGTGGCTGGAGCCAATTTTCTTTCGGTCGAAAATGTGAGACATAAATTCGGGAGTATTTCACATGTGCTGTGTCTCTGCGTGCAAAGTCAGTGGCGAACCAGTGAGGCCCGAACACGCTGCAGGAAAATCAGGCTCATTAGTGACCCAATGAGTGTGTGTGTGTGTGTGTGTGTGTGTGTGTGTGCGCGCGTGCGTGCGCGTGCGTGCGTGCGTGCGTGCGTGCGCGTGCGTGTGACAGAGACACAGATCACCGGTGTTTATTTGCTGTAGGTTCTTGTTGAACTCACCGAGTCCACTGACAGAGCTGATGGAACATCCTACAGGTATCTGTATAACACGGAGCAACAGGAAGCAGAAACTGTGCATCGGTGGATGAAGCCCAATGGTGCATTTAATTATTATCTTCGTTTTTATTTGGAAAAAGTGGCTTTTTTTTTTTTTTACATGATTCTGAATTTTAGAAAACATTTTTGCTGACTAATTATTTTTCTCTTCCTTTTTTTTTATTTCCCCATATTTTATTTGGGTGTTAAAACTCCCTTTACAATATTTAAAATCCTCTTTTATTATTTGAAATCGTTCACACGACAAAACCTTTTTGCGATGTTGGCTTTGTTTTGTTGCACAAAACTGAGGCTGAGAGTTGGAATTATTTTGACACAAAAGGTTAGACTTGTTTTAGTTCATTTTAATTTGATCTTTCTCGTGTGAGTCTTTGGGGGTGAGTTATATACAGTATCCATGCTGGAAATGAGCTGTTTTTGGGAAGCTAGAGGAGAGTTAATAGGCCTGCATTCTTGCCTGTAAACGCCATTGTTCTTCACTTATCTCTGTTAACTTAATCTGCTGCATTGTTTACTTATCTTATTTGAAATAGCTCAATTACAAATCTATTATCTGTTCTTGTCATTCAAATGTCCGGTTAGGACACTACCAATGTACTAGAAACGAAAGAAAATGTGATTGATTTTTTTTTTCCACCCCTCCCAGTGAAAAATGCTCAAATATGACAATAATCTGGTGAGTTATGGAGTCCAGTTTCGTTGAAGTACAGAAAGTGTTGGCAATCACAATTCAGTTTCTTCCCACTTGTATTAAGAATGAAATAAAAAAAAGGCACATTTACTTGCCATTAAAGACATGTGTTCTCGAAACAAAATATCAGAGCACAGTTTCTAACTAAATAACGTGAAATATCATCGAGTGGACTCCTGTGCACACTTAAATAAATAACGCCTGTGTACCTGGTGGGGGGGGGGGGGGCATGCATCCATGGCAGCTTTGTTTAGTCCTGCATACCGTGTAAAGGAGCTCAGTTCATTTACTTCATTTAGTTCATTTAGTTCATTTAAGCCTGAGCTGTCATCTCGGCTGACCCGCGCGCAATAACGCAATTCACTAAAGGAAAATAAACCGAGGAGGAGACGTGACCCTTTACGAGCTCTCTGCCCCCCCACATGCGAAGGGGCTTTATGGTGCGTGTGTGCGTGCGTGTGTGTGTGTGCGTGGGTGTTTTGTTGGTTTGTTGCGGCTGCAGTCAGTGTATCGTTTGCAGGTGATGCCAAGACGAGATAAGAGGTCGCCGATCCCTCCGCGCTGTCTAGACCGGCTTGTGACTCAACCGGAGCAACTGGACTGAGCGCAATTTACAGCACGTTTTCTGCCCCCGAGACAGTAAATGACCACTGGCCGATTCCTGCGACGTGACCGAAGGGGGGGAAGCGCCGCAGATGAAGGGCGACGATAAGGCAGCAGAGAGACATGAACAGGACAAACGACATGCTGGGAGCAACTGGAACGAGTATTTGTTTGACTTGCACAAACGCTTTGAATCTGTTCCTCAAATCGGCCCCGGTTTCGTTTCCCAAATCAGAAAGGCCTCGCAGTTATCGAGCAGCAAACGCCTCCGTGGATTTGGACCGTGGATGTGACTTTGCACTGGGGAACAAGATGCAATTGGATCCGCGCAGTCAGCTCGAGTCTCGCCCTCGTTTTGCAAAGAAAAAGATGGAAAAGGCTGTTTTTGAATTTCGGAGCGGAATCTTCCAATAAATTAAATGATTAGTATAAAGCGACGAACAAAACTGCGCCTGCGCAAAGACTGGTCATCAAGACACGTCATGTATTCAGCTTTTTTATTTATTTATTTATTTTTATGTGTTAATAATCCCTTTACGAATCGCTTTTCCTAGCAATAAATAATATAACAATAATTTACTTTTTGTCCGAGAAGCTCAAACAACCTGTATCCTGCCCTTTAAGATAAAGTATTTTACAACACGAATAAATTTGCAGATTATCATGCTCTGACCTTTTTAAGACAAAGAGTCAATTGGACTCGACAACGCAATAAATGTATAAAAAAAATTTTTAAAAAATCTCATGTTGAAGAAACAAGACACAATATGATCACAATGATATCGCAGAAGGTCCATCTGTTTCGACATGGAAATGTTGTCCAATTTGTTTTTGAGGGAAGGTTTGTTGTAGTATATCCATCGGGAGGTCTTCTGTACATCTTCTTTTTTTCCGTATCAAGTCATGCAACAATTGTTCTGTTTAGTTTTTGTCAATGAAAGCTCCACAAAAAAAACAACAACTTCGGAGTCAATCGGTGCTTTCTCCGTTCCATCTCCTACATGTCAGGAAATTAAAAAAAAAACACTCTCCTCTCTCTCCTTGGGCGATGTGATGAGCTGGTCACATGCAGGGGACCGGGATCATGCTGCAATTGTCCTTGCAGGAGCGGGGGCCGACAGGTCTGAGGGGCCCTGTTTCACGTCTCCACCGGGCTGGGTACCATACTGTTGGGGGTGTCCGGTAACTGAGAGGACAAAGAAGTCACGTCGCTGCCCGAGGAGTTCCCGAGGGAGCCCGATTCAGAAAAAGACACCTGAACAGACAGAAACAACATGTCAGAAAATTTGTCGGGCTTTTATTTTGAAAACGTGGTTGTAAAAAGCAGCAGGTCTGTTTCCCTGCCTTTGCTGACATGCATGTGGTCTCTCAGAGTGTGTGTGTGTGCACTAAAATATTTCTTTGCAGTCATAGATAGATAGATAGATGACTGATTGATTTATCAGTCTCTCATGAACACACACACACCAGTTGTTGGAAGGCTGGCTGGTCCAGGTCGCTCTGCAGGGCGAACTCACTCAGGGCTTTCCACGGAGGCTGGTAGGTCTGAACCTCCACTTGGTTCCCCTGCACGTTGCTCTCATGCCGGATAGGACTCCCGGCCACGAGAGGCGTCCCTGTGAGGCCCTGCAGATTCTGACAAAACAACACGAAAAACACAGCATAAGTATCATTTGCCTGCATTCTGCAAGAAAACATCTGTCAGCAATCCATCAATTGAAAGAACTCTAAAAGCTCCTCTGTCCTTGTGACGCCGATGTTTTCAAAAAACCTTTTTCTCAGTCAAAAGGGGGCATGTTCATGCGCCATTTCTGATAACCTGCTACATCTATAATAATTAAGACTGCATAGTTTCCAAAAGGTTTCCTCTTGGGGTGGAGCGCTGATTTAATATATGGTCTCAGAGGAAGAGATGCTGAGGGTGGTTTTGAGCAACCGAAGCCAAAGCAGTTGATTCATTATTCATGCACCTAAAGTTTGAATACAGAATGGCACTGGAGCTGGCTGGACCTGTTGCACCGTGTATTAGTGTAAGTAAAGTAAATACTCAAGTTTAGAAAAGAGTGAAATGATAGTAATGATTTACATTAGTGGTGGGAAAGAGGGAGAAGACTAATCTGCAACTGACAATCACAAGACAAACATCCACCAATATAAACAAAAACTGATTGCATCTGTTGGCCTCTTTATCTACACTCTGTATGCTATTAAATGATGATAATTGGATCAAATAAAACTGGGTACATTGAGTTCACATGTATCCTGGTCATTGATTTAAATAACAAGCAAATGCACTATTAAATATATAGTTGGTAGTAATCAAGTGGTCAAACTTACGAAGATGCTTACAGTCTTATCACTGTGGTGCTGCTGCTGGAGCTGCTTCATGAGGATGGACTTCTTCTTGTCTTTGCAGCGCTTGTTCTGGAACCAGACCCTGATCACCCTGGGGCTCAGGCCCGTCATCTCCACCAGCTGCTCCTTCATCAGCGCGTCCGGCCTCGGGTTGGCGTTGTAGCAGGTCCGCAACGTGTGGAGCTGCTTCTCGTTCAGCACTGTCCTCACCCGCGTCGTCTTTTCCGACTGCTTGTGGACGTGGTTCCGATGCGGGGCCTGCCGCACCGTCACCGGGTCTGCTGAGGCCGGAGGAAGGAAAAACAGCCTGTCAGACCATAGGCTACATAAAGTAGTAAAAAGGCCTCAGAAAGCCTTTCAAATGTCGATGCAGTTGCTTGCAGCCCATTAATCTCAACATGTGCTGTTTTGCCTTTTATATCTGTTTCGTCTTGTGCTGCAAAGGCCAATAATATTTATCAGTCTGATGTGATTTTCTAAGCAGCAGCTTAAATCAAAGGCTCAAGAGAACGAGGAGCGTCTTTAAAGAGGACAAAAGCAATGAATATTTTTCGGATGCTGCTTTTGTTGAGGACAAGAATCAGCTTTGATTGTCATCTTGCATGGAAATAAGAATACAATTGCCGTCTATAATAAACAGAGGCGTGAGATTAGGTAAATTTGGATAACACACATTTTAACCAGTCGGTCTAAAAAATTAATTCACCGTAAAACAGGAGGCTATTCTTTCCACCAAATCTGACCTCTAAACTCAATTAAATGTGAAGAAGGCAGGTGAACCATGACATCCTGCTGGTGTCACCTCTGCAGGTCCCTGTGACACTGCACTGAGCTGTTGGTTGAATTTGGGCGCTTTAAACAGGAAGTTGCCGAAACATTATTCACACATTTGCTTTGTTCTCCTTCTGCTGCCAGGCAACCTCAGGATGACAGCTCTGCACGCACACGCACGCGACTTAAAGAGCAGATGATTCAGTTAATGGCAACAGAGCAGGTTAGTGCTAATGATATCAATTATGAAATTAAGCCTAAAGAAAGGCTGCAGCACAGACTTTACACACACACACTTCGTCAGACAACCACACAACAAATGATCTGGATGTAAAAGGACAAAGAAAAAATATAAATCCTTCTATTGACAACCTTCTATTATTTTCTTTTTCATTTCGTTTTTCTGAACTCAGGTTACATTATTTTCAACAAGTGTTTACTGTGTAAGTGTTTAATTGCTTTTTAAAATGTGAGACTTTTAAAGGCAGGCCTTTTATTTAGGAATAAACTGGGGTTATTATAAATCATTCAATTGGCTCAAGTAGATAAAGAATAAATAAATAAAGAATCGGACCTGCCAGGTGCAGCGGTCTGTTGGAGTGGACGTGTCCGGGGCTGATGGGGCTTCCTGCGGAGCTCCTCTCCAGCAGCAGGCTGTGGTCCGCCCGGCACAGCAGCTCGTCTTCCCGCAGGGAGAACTCGTCCCCCGGCAGCAGCTGCCTGCTGCACACCGAGCACCGAAAGCACTCGATGTGGTACACGTTGTCCCGGGCTCTCATCACCAGATCGCTGCTGCTGAATCCCAGGTTGCACTTTGCGCATTTTATTCCAAACAGCCTGGAACAAATTTTTAGAAGGGTCAAAGAATTAAAAATCTGGGAAGAATATAATAAAAAATAATAATACCAACGAAGCAAACCTTCGGCTGGAGTTGTGGCCTGTCTAAATGCTCTTGTGCTCTCTTTATTTAATTTGAATGTGTGAATGTGAACGTGGTATTTTTGGCTTTTGTCTGTAAAATTGGACATTAAACTGCGCAGTTAACGTGTGTGTCCCAAAGGTGTTATTCTGCTTCTTGTGCAATTTTCTTCGAAAATGTCCAAATTCGTCATTTAAAAAAAAAAAAAAAAAAAAAATAGGTTCGGCGTCTTATTGTATTTAAAAAGACATTTGAAATGAATAAACATGATTCAGACTATACGGGAAGGTTTCCAAACTCCTACCTTACATAATCTCTTTTGCAATAGGTTTTTCCGTCCCGGACGAAACAAGTGCAGCTCTCATCCAGGTACTGGCTGCACTCTGCGCACTTCAGACAGGCTGCATGCCACTCCAGGTCGGGAGAGACTCTCAGTATGTACTGGTCATGGATCTGACTTCCACATCCTACACACATCGCGAATCCTGGCTTCTCTGCAAAGAGCCCGCCGCATTGTAACCACACACAGGAAATGCAGCCAAATAAACACAAGCAACCGCAGCATTTATTCTCTTTTTCTTTTTGTTTGTTTGTTTGTTTGTTCGTTCGTTTTTGTTATTTAAAATCCAGCCTGTATGTCTCGGATTTTCTGTGAACGCCTCTTTTCTGGAGTCTGGATGTTATGTAACAAATGAACTCTTTTGCCATTCCTAAATTCGAAACGCTGAATTGTTTCATTTCTAAAAAAGAAAAAAAATAAGAATAAAAATCGCCTCCAAAAGTCCACAGCCAAAGAAATAACACTCCACAACATTACATTAATAAGAAACGCACTACAGCAATCGGTGCCCTGCTGAATACATCGCGTAGCCCAGAATGCCACTGCGGCGGACACATAAATCCTAAAACTCGAGCAGGTCCTCTTACTTACTTTTGGAATGATCCCCCATATCACCCAAGAAAGAAGAGCTGAAAATAATATCCACCATACAGGAAGGATAAAGGGGATTGTGGTGGATGCGGAAAAGATGTGAGGAGATGACTGGCCCCTCGGCTGCCTCCCTGGTAGCGTGTGTCTGTCCGGACGTGAGGGGGGGCGGCCGAGGAGGCTGCAGGGTCCCACGCTGCTGCTGCGCTGACGTCATGACGTCACCACCGGACTCCTCCAATCGCCCTGCCGCGCCGCTCGCGCTCTCGACCTGTACAGATAAGAAAAATCAAAAATCCGGCGACAGCAGCTTGAGAAGAGTGCAGCTTAACTTAAGTTCTTAATGTCAGATTCAAGGTGTTTTCGTCATCGAGCCGTTTGCATTTGAATGTCATGACGGTGATAATGATATTATCATCATCATCATCCTCATCATCATCATCATCAGCCCAGTAAAGACGCGTGGCTTCTAAAGATCCTAAATTTGCTTAGCTAGCCTAAAGGTTCAATTCTCTGGTCGCACAATGAAGAAATTATTTTAACAAGAAATGTGTTATAGGGTATCATTTGGTCCATATTACAAACGATTAAATGGTGTGAGTCCTGCGCAGATTCACACAGGAAATAAAGTGACTTTTGCTTTTGGATTTTCATATCGTTTCCAGTACATTTGGTATTTTGCATTAAAAACAAAAGTAAACCAAAACGGTAAATTCTCGCAGGGTCTGAGGACAGTTGAGTGAGGAGGGTGGCTCATCTACTCGAGAACAAGGCCATCTATTGGAGGAAAAGCAGAACTACAGGTATCAGATCAGATTTGCTCTGAGCAGCAAAGTCTACCGTAGACTGGACAATATATAAACCTACACGTCTATCTATTTGTGAGCATGAAAACTAAAGCTCTTAACAATAAATTAAAGATCTAAGATTTTCCAAAGGGCCACATTAGAAAAACCTGCTGTAAAAGACGAGCGATCTGGAAAACATGCGCAAACTAATGCGAATCTAGTTTAATTATACCAAATGTAAGTCTTCATGGAAATCTCTATTCCATATTATATATATTTTTTAAATCCATTGTTATGTAAAATAAATGTATCAAATGTATATATGCACAAAATTATATTTGGGTGCTGTAATTAGAGTCACAAACGTGAGATCGTTTATTAAAAAAAACAAAAACCTGCATTTCCATTGACAGGGTCTGTTCCAGTGCTGAATGAGTGTTGGACAGAACAAACAGCACAGACTGTTGAACAATGCCAGTGTGTTTGCTGCGCCTCTGTGCAAACACCATCTTCCTCCATCACCCTGAGCAGTTAGTTAGAGCAAACACACAGAGCCTCTTCTTCTCCACCTGCACGACCCTCTCAGCCAGCTTCTCCTGCAGTCTCCAGGTGTGATGGACGGGACGCTTCCTGTTTCTAGTTCACTTAGAGACAACGGGGGTTTGGGTTTGTGTTTGTTTGCTTGCGTGTTTGTACTTCCTGCTGCCTTATTTGTTGTCAATTCTGCATATGGAGTAGAAATGGGGAGAAAAACCAGACTAGTGTCTCTCTTACTGTAAATAACGACTCTTATTTTGAAAACCACAACCCCGATATGCGCCTCCTGTGGTTTGATTGGTTAAGGAACCGATCCGGACTCTCTTGGCAACTCCAGTCTGCTCGCGCGAGCTGACCTTACGAACATGTGTGCATCGGTGTGTGTAAGAGGAGGAGTTGGGGAAGATGGTGAGTAGAAATATGTGAATGTAATTCATGCATTTCTTTCTGCAAGAATGAGGTGATGTTGATTACCAGCGGGGCTGTGTTGTTGTAGGTCACATTACGGTCGAATCAGCAGGTGCTTTTATCCCTCTTTGCTGTCTTGCAGTTGGGTTGAGGCTGCAAACTATGGTTTTGGTTAACAGCAAACGGGAAATGCATTGCATCACTGCCACAACATCACAGCTGTGGTAGATTTCTGATTGGTTTCCCAACTTCCAAACAGCAGATTTCAGTTCATTGTTTCTTATTATCAGTGAGGACATGTCTGCAGCTCACTAGTCCACACATTAGTCTGCCATAAGGTAGATATTTTAAATAAAAACTCTCCCTAGTTTATTTACTTCTCAGTAAATCTCATGAAGAGTTCTCAATTTAATCAGCTGCCATCATAGATTCAGACTCGTCAAGGATATGCCTTTTGTGACCTTGGCTGGCTTAAGCAAAAAGTGCTGCTACTGTATTTTCATGTTGTTGTACGTGTTTGAGGACAGCGTCACTATTACTTTTGCTTTATCTTGTTATTTTAAACTTGAAGATGTCTAAAACCAAGGCCAGTCTCCTCCAGAGCACCGAAACAAACTGACACTATTCCACTGAGCGCCTTCTCTGCTGCCTGCGAGGTGGGAGCAGAGGATGTATCATGCCCGATAGCTGGTACCAACCGTGTGAAGGTAGGCCTGCAGAATTTCAACAGGACCTAAAACTAACAGCAGGAATACAAAGAACGCCTACAGCTATCGGCCCAAACTGGCCCGTGCTTGTTCAGGGGCACTGGTGATTTACAAAGACGTGCTGACTGTACATCCTGTTTCTCCTGTCCGTATTGTCGCAGGCTCCCGTGTCTTGTGGTTTTGTTTTCTAAAGACATAAAAAAAAAAGTTTAAAAAAGACAGCTTACAGAGACACTGTTTGATGTGGAGTGTAATCCATCATTGGGAAAAGGAAGCAACCTAGCAGACCATTCAAGAGAGACCAAACAAAAAGTGATACCTGAGCTATAATTAGACCACCACTGACGTGAAGGTAGTGAGTTCAGTTCGGATGCATCAACTGGCATAACTTCACAGAGGTCATGTGTGAAACGGCAGGAGCCTACAAAAAAGTTATTGGCTACTGAGCTTCATCTGCTCAAACTCAAATTTAGTAAATCCAGACTCACTCTCAGTAGAGGAATTCTCTGTAATTGATATAGTGAAGTGTTTGGGATGCATAGAAAAAAAACAGATATTGTATTATGCATATTGAGACGATTATGTCTCAATGTTGTAATGCATCTAAAAGTTTTTTTTCCCCTTTCTTTTTGATAAGTGACCTCATTCAGTAATCTGTGACTGTCAGCTCGCAGATCTAATGGTATTTCAATTGAATAAGGATGCACTAAACTAAATCTTAGGTATTTTATTACAGCTCATATTGATCTTTATTTCTGGGCTAGACTTTACTCTGTTTAGCGTTAGAGCAAAGGTGCAGTATGTGGTTAATTCAACGTGACGGTCTCGCTTGCATCGGTCACTTTAAACTGTGGGAATTGTGTTTTTCAGAGAGAGTAGTATCGTATTCAATCCACTTTTATTTCTTATTGTAAAAGTGATATAATAGTATATCATATAATAGAAATTTGTTGCAGATATTTTTAAAACCATTACCTCTTTTATGTGTCCACATAAGCTTTTCACCCTGCCCTTAGAGAGCTCATTACAAGCATTACTTTAACTTTTATAGTCTCGGTCGCTGTCACCAAAGATCTGTGGGAGCTTTGTAAGCCTCAACTTGTTGTGGTTCCCTTTACAGAATCTCCTCCCCAGAGTGTCCGCTAAGCTGGATGTGGCTACCATTTCAGACATCACTGAGGTCAAATCCCAGGTCGCTTTTGTCCAGGACCATGTATGCTGGTGAGCCTCTTGTGATAAATGGCATCATAATATTAATATAGAGCATAGACATAATCTGATTAATTCTGCACAAGCATGCTTTATGTGTGGTGCACTTATCAGTCATTTAACCTTTTGGCAAAGTTTTGGTCATGATGTTGTGGCTTATTTATGCGTGCTGTATTGTACAGTATATTGCATTTCCCACATTGTAGACTAAATGATCATTTGCACTCACTGTTTGCTGCAGGTCAAGCATTAAGGTTATACACTATATATAGAGTGACAGGAACTATCACGTTTATCATTATTGTTTGTGACCTGCTAAAGACTGCTAGATCAAGCCCAGCCATCTTAGCTGTCACTCCAGCATAAAAGCCTCCCAGAAGAATCTCTAATCACAGTTTGATGGGGCTCATTAACCTCATGAAATATATATGTGTGACTGAAATCATCCACTTAAAGTTTGGCAAGCGCAAAATGTTCCTGTTTGGAATTCAAGGGGGCTCTCCTGGGCCGCATCGCCGAACTTTTCACTGCGCCTCGTTGTCTCTTGAATGTTTTAGGGCTCGATGGCACTTTGCCTTTATTGTCAGGCCTGCAAGTCATTCACCATGCCGATTATTTGGCGCCAAACTCCCCAGGCTTAATTCGGCTGAAGTTGTGCCAATTTGTTTATGTCTGTTGGATCATCTTTATTTT
>JAVQJF010056369.1:0-18929 GCA_036023855.1 Gadopsis marmoratus
CACAGGAACACTGACAAGGACCAGACAAGGAGAACTAAGACATGAAACGTGGAACCATAGAACAAACAAAAGAAACAATATACAGAAAAACACAGGCCCCCGGACAAGGGGCCTGACACTTAAGTGTTAAATAAAATGAATGTTCTATCAGTTTTTCTTATATCTGTGAATTTGTGGAGATAAACTTTTATTATTACCCAAACTAGACCTCTCCCTAAACCTAGCCAAGTGGTTTTTCTGTCTAAACCTAACCTAACATTAATTATAGCGTTGTCACATCACAAATCAGATTTATTTTTCAACAGGGATTTCTAATGGCTTTGAAAGACGTCCTGCCAATAAAGGCATCATATCAGAGAACAATTCCATGTTTTGTTCTAGAGGGCATGGACAAATGACATATTCTGATGTGTAATTTGGAGGACTTGGTGGTACTACCCTACTAGAGTTAGATTGTATTAATACTACAGCAACAAGGCAGAGAAGAGTACATCATGAAGGCATGTTGTGAACCTCATTGCACGGGAGAGCTCATGGTTCTGGTTGCACTGCTGCCAACTTTGTCGCTGGAGTTGCCTCTAGGAACCTTTCAGATCCACCCCCCCTCCGTGTGGTCTCTCAATAACAATTACTAACAAATCCAGCAGCGTTTCAGAAAATAGGGATCAGTGTCAATATGTCTCAAAATGTGTTCAGTTGACATAAATCTACACTTGTTAATTCTTAAAACATTTTGTAGGATAAATTTTCACTAGTTGGTCTCATGACTGGCTACTCCAGTGGGAAGGCAAATGACATGTGTATGATGACAGCTAGCAGCAATCATTTGAGAAGCATAAAACTGCTTGCCTTGGAGATGTGTTGGCAACACTGGCTGGGATAAGGCTGGTTTACAGGCTCAAACATGCCCAAAAATGATCCTGAGGCCTGAGTGGTTCATAAAAAGGGCTTGGACCATCCATCTGCAACAGTACACCCCTATGGAGACAACTTTGTTAGTTGTTGCAGAATCTATTAAACTCATATTGTTTCAGTGTGGCTACAGAATTGGCGTAGCAGAAATTACTATTACTTCAAACTGAACTTTACCACATCAGTCCTACTCAAACACTGTAGGAAACCTCTAAGGTTCTGTGTACTGACATCAATTAACAGCATAATGACATTGCTAATGACTTGAGGTGCACCTGATTGTTTTGCCCTGTGTGATGCTTTATCGCAACTGCAATTTGTAAAGTCATCCATTCTCTTTCAGCATCTCTTTATGTGTAGATACCTGGGGTTCCATATATTCAAATGACTAAATATAAACACAATAAAATAGAAATGCCTGTGTGTTATGCAAACAAATGTTATGGAAGTTTGTATTAAACCCCAGGAAATGGACAAATTGCATTTAAAGTTGATGAATAAGTAAAAAGAACAGCGGCAGCCCTCATGAAGGGCGTGGAGGCTAAGGTGAGCGGTGCTGCAGCATTTGAATTGAAATGAACAAACAATGAAACAATTGTGTGGTCGGCCACATGTAAAGGAGATTACAGAGTGTAAGAGATAATGGGCACAGAGCATGAACAGCTACAGTAGGCTGAGGTGGACGTCACACGAGTACGCAGACAAAAGTTTCAAAGATGAAGACAAGAAAGAGGGGTGTACTGTGCCTGGGTCCCCCAACTAATATTGTGCCCAGTAGCTGTTGATATGCTGTTTAAATGGAATACATATAGAGACAGAGCGTGATTAATTCTGGAGGGGAAGACATTCATCACACTCCATTGACTTTGGATTGCATGAAGGTGCCTCCTTGTCACTTTGGTCTGCTGGCAAACAACAGAAACAGAACCAAGAACTATGTATGTATGTAAGATGTTACAAGATTATGCAGAATGGCCCATTTCAGAATGATATATATTATATTGTTATATTACTGGATTATTATTAGTGATGCATTAATGTGTACATCACTAATGTTGCAGCTGGGAAAGGTGGGACTAATTCTGATGACTTCATAGACTGCTGGGTAGCTTCACCTATAACAATATATCGTATTTTATTAGTTGATGTATATTTTGTATTATAATATTCTCTAATATAGATAATAACCTGAATCTGCACAGAAACTAGTAATTAAAGCTGTCAAACAAATACAGTGGAGTAAAAAGTACAGTAGTAAAGTAACATACTCGAGTACTGTACTTGAGTGAATGTACTTAGTTACACTGCACTGATGTTAATAGGTCATGCGTTTGCACGATGTACAACGGAGGCCCTGTGCCTGCGTTTGTCCGGGGCACCCAAATCACTAAGCCCACCACTGACACAGAATACATGAATTGTTACCTATGGTGCTATGGTGGTCTTCCCCTTCTTTTCAGCTGTGTCTTCTGAACATTCATCCTGTACACGTCTCAAGAAGAAACTCCAAAGAGTCCTGAGAGGAGAAGAACCTTCCTGCCATACCTGAAAACGTTGACCGTGATCATGCACAGACGGGATGCCTACATGATGAACGTGTAACTTGAACCTGGTAACCTTTTGGACCAATTAGTGTCACATCACTTCTGAAGCCGAAGGTGTCCCTGCGATCAACACACACACACACACACACACACACACACTGATGTAGACAGACATGAACGCACGTGGGTAACGCTACAGACACACAAGCACACACTTTCATTCACAAACCCCGGCCCCATCTGTTGCGTGGCCCCTGTCAACTAAATGTCACCTGATGACATCATAAGCCTGTCAACCTTTCCCCTCATCACACACACACACACATGCACACGCACACTGTGCTCACACTCAGCCTGACACAAGCTAAACGCTGCGTGTGACACCTCCTGCCTTGTCCTTTTTATGTTGTCTCCTCCACTCACCTTTCATCATCTTTCTTCCTTCCGCTTGTCCTCAATTCCTCTTCTGGTCTCCCTCCTCCTCACCTCTCCTTACTGATTGACCCCCTTCCTCCCCCTAGCCTCCTCTCAACCCATCCCCTTTTCCATTCTACTTTTTCCTCTTTCTTTCTTAACTACAGTCTCCTCTGTAGCTATATCCTTTTCTGTCCTCTCCCTCATCTTCTAGCCCCTCTCTCCTCCCTCCTCCTCTCAAATCCTCTCCCCACTGCCTCCTCACTTCACCCCCATTCTCTGCTCCTCATGACCCCCCTTTTCCTCTCCTGTCCAAGTTAACTTTGTTAGTCTGCGCTGAGTTTTTTGTTTTTGACTGTTTAGCTGAAGTGACAAAGAGGGCTTATTCACGCCGTTGCCTGTCCCCTCTCGCTCCCATCACTTCGCCCGCTCACAAATGCACGTACAGCGACCACAAGCAAAACACTAGCACACACATGCACATCGGTGCGTACAAGTTGACAGTATGTGCAGACAGAAAGGTACAGGCCGTGGGCACAATATGCATTTATGCAGACATGGAAAAACATGGAGACAGAACTGTGCGATGCCCCTATGTTACAAAGATTACCCATCATTATAATAATTAGAATAATTTCCCATTGTATCTATTTAATAAATAGCTAACATTTCTTACCTGCGTGCTGGCGCCAACAGGTTGTGCTGGTGGAGCAGACGTCATCACAAGCAGATGTGATGCGCTGTTTCATAATGGTACGTAGATGTGGGAAACATCCATCTGTAAAGTGTGTGACCGTTGAACTGCACAATCTGGCACATCTTATTGCTCTAATACTGTGGCTGGTGCCAGGTGAGGTCTAAAACAGCTTGCTAAATGGAACTTTGTCACTGGCATCAGTTTGTTCACTGCCAATCACATATCCATGTGATTGGCAGTGAACAACAGTGAACATTGTGTATAGAAAGTATTTCCTGAAAAATGAAAATAAATTATTTGTTCAACAATAAGAATTTAATCAAAATGATATTTAAATTTTTTCCTAAATTTTTTTTTATTTTGAATATATTGTTGTATTTTTAAGTTCAAGATTTTTTCATCATTACTGTGATGGACATAGGTATATTAAATGAATTAAATATATTAAGTAACCTGCAACCAATCAAAATAAGTGCATGTAAATGCAAGAGATGAAATGGACCAATAAGGAAAAGATGTTCATAGAAGGGCCCAATCAGCATATGGTCCTCACATCCTGCAGGGCCACAGTTTAAATGTAACCAATGAAAGTTTGAAGCTCATGACCAATAGAGGGGCCAAGTAGACTGCCGCTAAGGTGGAAACATGGAAGTGGGGCCTATTCCCCAATTGGTTTGAATATTAGGTGAAAAAAAGTCAGCAAAGGTCCACACATCTGTGGTGTATTCTGTTATCTTGTCCAGATTTGAATCTTTCATGCAGTAGTGCAGGGTACAGTTAATGGCACCTGATTGAAACATGGTATAGTTTCAGTTTTGAATTGTTTGGATTTCCTTGAGTTGGACCCTGCAGTATGCAGAGATTAAAGATTGTAATATTTTTGCAATCAGGTTCTTATTATTTGTACAAATAAGAATGCACAGTTTGTGCTGGTGAATGTCTGATCCGAACAGAGACTCTGTAAAAGTCCATTGTCAAATATTTGATGGTGAGCCTGTGCACAGTTGGGCAGAATTTTAAAGTCCTTTAGTTTGTTCCCAGCTTTTCCAAAGCTAGAAACCAGACAGCCAAGACTCTCAGGTGATTTTATACAGAGACAGATCCTGGAGCTGGCTCATTAATACTGAATAGAGGCATGATTTACAGACGCTGTGGAAGTTACCGGTGTGATTTTACATGGATATGAGCACATTTCAGTTGGACAGTCTTTAGAAGCCCTATGAAACAAAGCTTGTTTGGAACGCAAGAATAAGTCTCTATTTTACTGTCAGTGAAGCAGTTCCACATTTGTGTTTTATGTTGTTCATAAAATATTAATCCAACAAAAGTACTGAATATACATTTTTGAACTTTGTTAAAGTATTTACAGTAAAGAAAAATTAAAGTTAAAGCTACACAAATACATTTTTATACATAAAGCAATGTTATCCATTGCTTTATGTATAAAAATGACTGAGTAATGTGAAAGGGGTTGCATTTAGTTTGAACCCACAGAGAATGATCACATGATCATGCAAACCTTTTTGTATCATTTATGTGCTAGATTGGTTCAGCCGGAGAAACAGTTTTAGAATGTTGCAGGGAAAGGTTGCAGCGGTTTGAGCTGGCACATCTTCTACTATTACTGCTTGCACATCTTATTGCCAGTCTGCAACGTTCTGAAACTTGCCACTTTACGTGAAATGTTTAATTTCCATAGCAACAACACTCTGTACTTCCCTTCTACTTTTTCAGGCTTTAAACACATCTGGACATAATTTGTAGCATCTTAAAACATGAATGAGGATAGTGATAGTGAGTTTCTTGCTACAGTTGCATTTCTAGTATTGATGAAACAGCAAAAGCAGAAAAAACGAGCGGGTTGAGATGACCAGCTGACTTCTCTAAGAGTTTATTGGCTGTTGAAACAGGTGACATGCATTGCATTCTAAAACCAGCCACTGGCAACTTGACAAGCTGAGTCGCAGGTGACGCCACCAGACGGCTTGAATCGATCTGAGACGGGCCAGTTCACACCGCTGCAACTTTACCCTGTGACATTCTACAACGATATTTGTCTCCGCGTGAATTTTTGGTCTGATCTGGCCTTAAACATGCTACAGTGTTTGATGTTGTTGTGTTTTGTGAAATGTTGTGTTTTGACCTTCAGAGCCACCGTAATCTTCACAAATCAAAAACCAAAATGCAACAAGTCTAGGCAGGAGATTAAATCTAAAAGATAAAAAGGGAGGTAATAATATAATTCGCACACCTGCCAGCCCACAGAGGAAGATTTCAGAGAAAACAGGATTGAAAGAGAAGCTTCCCTCCTTAAGTGAAGGCTTACTGAGCACACAGCTCTCCGTCTTCACCAACGTCTCGCTTTGCACTTGCGTGATTACTCACATTCACAGCCGGAGCTGCCTGCTGCAATCACAGTCTGCTACTGCTGACCCTTAAGGAGCTTAACCATCAATATACACGTGCATTTCAAAATGAACACCCTGCCGCTTTGAAAAATATTAGATTATTTTTCAGACACTTGTGACATAAAGGTGTTCATCGGATTCCGTAAAATGCCTTGTAATAATAATAATAATAATAATAATTGGACCCTAAGGTCATTTATTGGTTAATCATGATACACATATACAACAGGACAATGCTCAAACACACACATACAATCGCGTTCCACGTTTGAATTTATCCTCTGCTTTTAACCAATCCTTCTTCCGAGGGGAGCTGGAGCAGTGGTCAGCCTTCTATGGTGACCGGGAACCAAATCCAGTGCACATGCCTGTCCTGTCTTGGTCAGGGACAGGGGGTAACTTAGGGTTAGGGTTGTCCAGGGACAGTTCGACATGTGGACAGGAGGAGCTGGAATCAGAACGCCAACCCAAGGCGCCAACCCCAGGATGAAAGTCGACATCTCTAATTCTGGAACCACAGCTACCTGACATAGCTGAATTCAAACAGCCAACCCCAGGGTTGAAAGTTCACAGCTTAACCTCCTGCGAGGTAATCATAGTTAAACCGCATTGCCTAGGCTACCGCATGGTTTGTAGCGAATACTGGCATAGGAGCGAGACACTGCAGCAAAAAAATCAATATGATGAGTAAAACTTGTAATGACTAAAATGATGGGATAAAGCTTAAAGTTTCAGAACAGTTCTTTTGAGTAATAGTTTGACATTCTGGGAAATTTCTTGGGAGTCACTTCGCATTAGCATAAAGACTGAGCGCAGGGGTAAAAACAGCTAGCTTGCTGACTAAAAAGTGCACAAATACCCCTACCAACACTTCTAAAGCTGTATATTATTACGTGCTGTAACTCTCTGTAAAACCACAACATTAAGCTTTAGATACGTGTATGTGTACTGTACGGGGAGCCAAGCTAGCTGTTCTCCCCTGCTTCCAGTATGCTAAGCTACGGGAAACTAATCCCCTCCTGGCAATCCAAATCCTTCTCAGTGGCACACAATGCAAATGTAGTGTAAAGGACAGTCCACGCTGCCAGTCCTGCTAATGGCCGAGTTGCTGTTGGCATGTAGAAGTGCATTTCAGTGTTGCTCAAAGACGCCATATGAGGCATTAAAAGTGACATCAAGCTGTCAGAACTGATTCACAGCAATTGTTAAGCCTATAATATTGCAGTAAAGGGTTTCGTGTGAATCCACTAAGACACAGTGGCACCAGGAGATCCAGAAGCTCAAGTTCTGGAGTGGGAGGATACTGCAAACAGACTGTTAAGTTATTGAGTCAACTTTAAGCCCAAAGCACAATATAAAACATGTGTCAATATTCCAAATTGCTGCACTGCTCTCACAACCTTTCTTTACTCTGTTGTGCCACCAGCGCATTGGTGTGACACTAAACAATGTGGCTTTCATCTTTTGCTGTCAACTTGTTCATATTTTCACACTTGAAAAAAAATGGAACAAGTGTGCGTGGATTATTCCTACTTCCTAGTGGAGTAGGTGTCACAGTGGTAGGCCTATGCGCTCCCGTACTGAGCACTAGAGTTTGCACAGACCTAGTGCATGGAGGGTGACGATATCACTAATCAGTGCATCCAGACACAGAAACACACACAGTTTATGCAAACACACATACAATGGCATATATACTGTACACGTCAACTGTATGTGAAAGAGAAGAATAAGATTGTACTGATTACTGATTTTACTTCATGGTCTCTTTCCCTGCTATATCTCTGGCCTCTTAGTACCGTTTGCGCCGGTACGTACTTTAAGATCCTTGCAGAGGTCTTTTCTCTGTTCCAGAGGCCCAGCTGAAAACTAAAGGGGACAGAGCATTTGCAGTCAGGGCCCCGAACCATCTGCCCGGGGAAATCAGGTCAGCTGAGTCAGTGATGTCCTTTATGTCCCTTCTTAAAAAACACTTTTATTGGAGAGCCTTCCCTGATTTTATGTGAGTTTTGATTTTTCTTTGAACTGTCCTATTTTTTTTAAAGTGTTTTTATTCTGTATTGGTATCTGCTCTCTTTTAAAACCTGATTTTATGATTTGACTGTTTTATTTTGCCGTCTTTGTGAAGCACTTTGTAATGTGGATTTTGAAAAGTGCTTTATAAATAAACATCATTATTATTATTATTATTATTATATAAGCTTATTTTCATAGATACCTAAGCAGAGAAGAAAACTTCCCTCCACTATACCTTCCTTTCCCTCAACTCAGGATGACCCCATATGACATGCTCCTCATCAATACAGCCTCCAAGTAATCCAAGGTAATCCTTCTCAGATCATTTTTTCAGTGACTTCCAGCTACATAATATAATTGTTTGCCTACTTTAAGACCACTAGTTCTTTTTGATAGACAGAGTTTCACGACATCCATCACCTTTGAACATCTACTGTATATACAGCTCTGGAAAAAGTTAAGAGACCACTGCAAAATTATCAGTTCTCTGGTTTTACTATTTATAGGTATGTGTTTTTCCAGGGCTGTAGATTATGGTATATGGTGAGTTAATGGGAGATAATGATTTGCATTTTGAATTGTCCCCTCGTTGGAAAATCAAATCTGGGAAAGAATTTATAATGGCTGTTGCTTTTAAGAGGCAGTGTGTGTGGTTCAAATGCTGCATGACACGCAGCAACAGGTTGTTCTCTTTCTTGACGAAAAAGAAAACGAGGGCCAGAAGCCAGATTTCAAGGTAACTCTTGGTGTACAAGCATTACGGAGTGTGTGTTCCAGAGAGTCTGGGCATTGTTTATTTTTTTACACTGTGCATCATGTGCTACATAAATAACCAAACCTGCGATTTCTAAATACAGTGCCCACACCTTCTGCCTGGTTTCTTCACAGGCTCTCATTGGCTGCAGTACAACACATCACAGCTTTCAGACCTTTTTCTCAGTCTCTTCACAATATAAGAAAAGCAAACACAACCGCCCAATTTTTGGTACTGTAAGTCCAACAAAAAGCTCTCGTCTCTAATTTCACTTGTGTCGGGTTTGTCGTACACTGTAAGCCCAGGCCTGGTTGGCATCCTCGGGGTGGCAGACATCCTTTTTATACCTGAGTCTGTGTTTAAACAAGCACAGCTGATTAAAGTTTCATTACGGCTTCCGGGGTAGGACAAAAGAGTACAGAGTGTCTTGTTCTCTCTGGCGCACTCAGTGGGGAGAACGTGGGATCCCAGGCACAGAGGGTGGCACATGGTGGAAAAATGGAGGGATGAAAGAAAAAAGACAGACAAAACAGAAAAGACAAGTTAAGCAATACATAATCATTGTTAAGAGGATTGGGTAAAAGAGCAGGAGTGGAAGAAAGAAAGAATATGAGTGGGTACAGAGGTATGTAGACATAATTATCACATTGGTGGCAGATATGAGATGGAACTTGCAGAGGCCAGTCGGTTCTCCACTTTACTCCCTCTTTACTTTACTGTGTTGTATTTCCTTGTTTCATATTCTATTTTTTACCCCTTTTTCTCCCAGCATGGTAGACACCAATCTGTGAGTGTCTGATAGACAGAGATAATTAGTTTGGAGAAAAGGAACAGTAGAATAGAAAGGAGAGGGAGGGAGAGAGAGGGGAAATAAGGCAGACAGAAAGCAATGGATATCACATTTTTCACTGACTTTAATTGGAGGGAAAATCATCACTCTGTGACTAAAGGTTGTCTTGGAAGTGGGACAACCAACATGGACATTTAACACTTTTGACAGACTCTACTTTTTCACTATAAAAAGGAAAATCTCATGGATTTTCCTTTTTTATTTGTTTTGTCTTCATTTCTGGTGCTCACTGCTGTGGTGTTTCTGAGCTGCATCCTCATCCATCAAACAGCATGGCCAGGGGAGTGTTATCTCTTTTTTTATTGGCCTTTCTGTTGGAAGTTTGAGTTTTTGATTCCAAACACACCGCTGTTTGCTGCTGGTATAAACTTTAAAACCCATCGCTTCCTGCGCACCAGTTCACTGTACCTGCAGGACACTGAGCCTGTAGAGCAGCTGGATAAAGGGTCAATCACTTTTTTGTGTATTTTGGAGGACAGGAAGTATCAAAATGGACATTTGATTATATGAAAATATGACTTTATGTAGGCTATACTTTACAATCCTGCAAGTGAGGCAAGCAGAACTATTTAGTATTCTTACAGGTACACTTCAGTAAGGTTAGAAAAGACCATTGTGTTGATTAAATGTAAAAATAGTCACTGCATGCAAATCACATTTTGGGTGCCAGAATCATGTGCTTTGAAGAGGCCACCCACTGACCTCCTCCTGACTTTGTGCTGAAGTATAAAGCCCTGGTCACACCACACTGTGACATGCGTCTGCACCTTCTATAGAAGCTTGGTAACGTACTAACTACTTCCAGGACTAGTTAGCAAACTACTGTAGCTGGTGAGCCATCCGCTAACATGCAAGTCAGTCACAATAGCTCTGCACTATTGCGTTAGCTACAAGCTACAGTTTATTCAAGTCTCATAACTCACTGCATGCCTTGACATCGCCATTTGCATGTCAGAGTTCATCAATCGATGGTAATTGGGTTGAATTAGGATGGTTTTGCACTCACCAATCAAATGACCACTTTGCCTGTCCTTTAAAGTATGTGTGATGTTCAAAGAAACTGTCAATTTGGTGATGGGAGGGCACTGCAGAGTGCTTATGCTGATTTTTTTGTCTCTAGACAGGAGGTGAGCATCCAGCAGCCAGAACCTCACTGAAGAAGATGTAGCTGCATCTACTATCCTTTCAGCACCAATTATAGAAGGTCTGAGAGGGATACAGGTCAGCATTCCTGGTAAGTAAACTGCGCTTTAAAACTAAAGTTCCATTATTAAAACCAGTCAATTGGAAGTGATCAGAAGGAGAAAAGTATTTTGTAGTATCAATAATAATAGATGTTTTTGGTCACAATATTTCAACATGAATTCTATCACATAATACATTCAGCCCTTTGGTGTTATTTTGCAAGGAGTGAAGTGGGTTCAACATCACAAAGGGAAAAGACCTTAGAAAAACAACTGCCTTTTGATGACTGTCGCAAGCAGCAAGGTCAGGGCTGCCCGCCGTCAGTGAAAATGTAAGGCAGCTGACAAAACAAGTGAACACATGAACGGAATAAGACAATTAGATACGGTGGTCTGAGATGCCAGAAGCATCACATGACCTTCAGTTCAGGATGTGGCCACTACAGCAAATTCGCTGCACGTGCTGCTTGGCACTCTTCCTGGGGGCTCGGGTCATCCAGCCCCAACTCTCTGCTGACAGCCTCACCTGCCTAGTCTGACAACATTGGCTAAACCTGCACCCAAAATGAGCCAAATGGTCACCTTAAAAAAGAGAGGAGGCCAAAGAATTGATTCCAAGTGCTTTGTAAAATGCTTTTGTTTTTTTACGTGCTAGTGAACATGATTTTGCTAATTTTGTTCACATTTAATCTCATGAGATTTTTATACTTGATCTTATTGTCATGTCTCATTCTATGGAGCGATATTACTATCTATAATCAACAGCATGCTCTCTCAGTTTGAGAGCATACTTTATGGATTTCATGTTCAGATTTTCTAGTACTCTCTTTCAAAACTCTGCTCTCGCACACAAATAGCACCTGCTTGTGCTTGGATTTCCTCTGCTTCTGCTCAAAATGGATGCTTGCACTTGAAAATGTTGCGCAGATTTCTTGTGTGCACTTGTACAATTTCTGCTCTTGGATTTCTGCTCTGCGCCTGGATTTCTTTATGCAGCAACCCTATCAAAATTATCCAACTAATAGAATGCCAGCTGCAGTGTCAACCAATGAAATGATCATTCACTTTACTTCTTACAGCGTCCCGCACGGGCAGTTACTCTTTAACTGGGTTCATCCGCTCTCGCTCTGGATGTTTGACCATTTAAAGAGTAACATAATACCAGGTTGAAAAGCAGTGTTTTGCTGCAGTCTCTGGTTGAACGGTTCAAGCCTGTTTCGCCAGGTCCAACAGTGATGACACAGCGTCCTGGAGTACAACTGTACACTGCAGCAATATGATATGTTAAACCACTTTAGGTCAACAAAATGCAATATTTCCAGAGGGAGTGTAATGTAGTCATGGATGGCAAAAAATCGCAGCCTGTCCTAAATGTGTTAGTATTTGTAAGTCTAAAATCAAATGAGCTCATATGACTCCAATCGACCCAGAATCCTTTGCCCCTACTACTTGGTGCTGCCAGAAATTTTATTATTGGAACCAGCAGTGATTTTGGGATTACAACAAATAAACCATTATTATCCATCAATAGCAATTTGTAGTGTTGTCACATTTGTGTGGTGTTTCCAAATCCCATTCATGGTCTGTGTAGGAGGAGCTGGAAAGCGTTGCCGTGGAGAGGGACATCTGTACAAACCTGCTTAGCTTGCTGCCATCACAACCCAGCCCCGAATAAGTGGAAGAAAATGGGTGGAATGGACAGTGCGTGTGTGAGCGAAATACATTTCTAAACTAAATAAATAAATTACCCAGTGTGAAAAAAGTATAGATTCATGTAACGGTCTGATTGCTTTATGTAAAGAAGATTGTTTCGGTAGAAATAAGAAAACTCATTAAGGCATTGACTCAAGGGATCCTAATTACTCATTATCACAGATGTGGAACCTGAAATTCATCTCTAACAATTACATAATAATGTGCAATTAATAACAAACAGAGATATTGTGATAAATACTGTGATGGCAAGTAAGCCAGTAATGTTTACTTGTCTAGTGTTGATTCTTTGGGGTGTGTGATATTCATTAGACATTCATCACACAAATGTATGTAATGGAAAAGCATCATCTCGTCGTCTCGTTTTCCATCCTTCCTCTTAGAGCGAGGGCTCTCTGTGTGTGTGTGTGTGTGTGTGCGTGTGCATGTGTGCCCTGCCGTGCTTTGTTCCACAGGAGTATTTGTGTTATGATCAGCAGACTCACATCACAGCATGACAAGTTCAGCTACGTCCAGTGCGTCCTGGCCTGTTCTGTTCCCCAGAATTAGGCATGTGATGACCAGGAAGATGGCAAGTTCAGACACAGATATGTGTGCATGAATGTGTGTGTGTGTGTGTGTGTGGTGGGGGGTTGTATTGATAGAAAATCTTATTTTTAATCGTCATCATAATTTTACTCTCCATTCTCCTTTTTCTGCCTCTTCTCCCTGTCGCTCTTCTATTATTCCTTCCCCTTTCTTTATTTCTCTCTCCCAGACAGGTAGTCAAACATCATGGCATCACTTTAAAATGAGCACCCTCACCCTGCACACACACACACATTTCTTCTTCTTGCCTTCACGCCTTGCTGAGAATATTGTAGAACCCGTTGCATCAGAGAGAGGCTCAAGACAAGACAGGACTCCCCTCTGCCTTTGTCTCTACTCCTCATGTCGCCCTGTAGGTGTCAACCACTTTGTTACTCCACTGTTCTACTAATCGGGATGATTGCTACCCACGTCCTCCCTCCCGTGTGCCCTGCACGCCGTCGCGAATGAAACGCACCCAGAGCGCCGATGATTCAGGTGGATGTCACTTTCGAGCCGAGAAGAATTTTGTGTGTGTGTATTCGTGTGTGTGTCTGTAATTTGTGGGACTGAAAGTGGAGGAGTCGTAACAGTATGCATATGTGCTTTTGTCCACACTTGGTTGAATGCCAGTATACAGTTTTTATTTGTGTTTGTGTGTGATTACATGTTTTTTTCAACACTTCTGAGAGAAAAGCAGTGTGTGTGAGGCCCTGAATGCAAGTGCAAGTGTGTGTGCTTGTGTGCGTCTGCACATGTGCACTTGGGGATGGCAAGCGTATTGTCCTTGCTGTTGCAATTGCAGCAACAATAAAAGAGATTTTTTTTCCCACTCATGCCTGAAGCAACGGGAAAGATTTGGACTGAATTTTAAATATCTCTGTTTTCAGCATCAACAAACCAAGCTCCATCAGTGTGTATGAATTTGTGTGTGAGCTTTTGTGCGAGTCGGTATCAGTGTGTTGTGATTTTTGGAGTCAGTGGCTCAGAGGTTAGATAAACATCTCCGAATCCTTCTTAAAAAATACATGCACAAGCCAGTAATTACATTAAAATATATGCATTTAACAGAAGTTCAACTAACCAAGCTAATAGCGTGTACTCAGACTGATGCACTTTAACATATCATTAGTCTTAATTTTTTAGTCTAACATTTTTTCTACTCTGGTTTCAGATGTCTGAATCACTACCCACATCTGATTTTGTCAGCGATTCTGAATTCTGATTCCTAAATGGCTCTTCTATGGAGGGAAATAAGTCGCAATATTGGTGGCAAGTGCATTTTTTATGATCTATAAATAAAAACATGATTCACAAACATGTATGAGGTAATGCATTGTCCAATCCACAAATACTACCCACATGCATACTATGCGGGGTGGCTGTGGCTCAGAAAGTAGAGCAGGTTGTCCTTTAATCCCAGGGTTGGCGGTTTAATCCTTCCTCCTACTGTCCACATGTCGAAGTGGCCTTGGCAGCTATGTTGCCATGTGTGTGAATGGGTGAATGAGACCAAAATGTGAAAGCATTTAAGTTTGAAAAGCGCTGAATAAGTGAATAAGTGAAGTGAGTGGAACTAAATTGATGAAGTTATCATGCTTTACCAACATAGTCACATAAAACAGTTTCCAGGATTGGCTACGTGAAAAATACTACTTACTTAAGATACCAGGATGCTCAGCCAGAACTGTATGTTGCAGTCCCACCCCTTCGCCTTTTGATCAGCAGATGGAGAGACCACCTCCCCTGACTCCTCCCCATCATTGTCTTGGTATTGAATATTGAATCTCTAGCAGTTCTTCCTTGCTGTACAGTGCAATGTTATCGATTAACAAGAAACAGATTTGTTGTCTTTCTTTGTTGTTGGTTGTGGGCTGGTAGTACACCACTACACGACAATTAACGTGTTTGTACTCCCTCATGGCAGGGCATTCTCAGGATTCTAACTTTAATTTCAGGATTCCGACTTTATTCTCAAAATTCAGATTTTACTTAATAATAATAATAATAATAATAATAATACTCTTTTATTAGTCCCTCAAGGTGGAAATTACAGATACAAGGCAACCCCTCGTGTGGCACCAGGGGGCAACTTTATGGTTCAGTGTCTTGCCCTGGGACACTTCGTCATGTGGACGGGAAGAGCTGGAATCGAACCTCCAACTACCAGGTTGAAGGTCAGCAGCCCACAGCTGCCCCAATTATGTAATAGTATTCTAAATATTTCAATCAAATGTACCTCATATCATCACACATTTGTCCATGCGTTTCCTTGCAATCTGCTGCAGTGTCAATAATATGTCAAATACACAGTTTTAACTTACACTAAAACTGCGGTGGGAATTGATCTAACAATACATTAATTTATAGAAAAAAGTCATGAGCTGAGCAGCTTTAAAGTGTGCTTCAGTAGCAGCAAGTAGTTCATTGCCAGCTGTTGTTAATCAGAAAGCAAATCAGCCAAATCAGTGTTTCCAAAGGTTTAAAGGGCACGAGAAAGGAGGAGACAGCATTCAATTTAACTGAAGGCAAGGAGGATGGTTGTGGGCAAATTAGAGGATACAAGAGCAGATGTGGTTGAGGAATCTGAACTTGCATAAATCCCTTGGTGGTCCTTTTGCTAATGCTTTTACACATTTTATAAGGATACTTAAATCCAAATATTCAATTATCTCAATGTAAACCTGTATGGGTCCCTGTGGGAATTGTACCAACATTTTGTCAATTTTAGTGACACTAAAGTAGGACAAGACTTTGAGATCCATACACCAGATCCCCATGGAATATTAAAATAAACATTAAATAGACACTTTAAATCCCTGTAGAGACATTATACGGGCATGGTATGTGGTTGCTGGGACAAAAAGAATTATATGGAGAATATGTTTTCCATGCACAGTCCACGTGCATTTTATTATTCTGATGCTTTGGCCACAAACCTTTGTTAAAGCATGCAGGCACTAGACCAACCATCCCCAGTACATAGCCTCAGCACCAGGGGAAAGACAATCAGTGCAGCTGCAGGTATGCAGGTACCAGTATGACCTGCCACCGTCCAGGAGCAACTGACACACAGTTCAACCTAAAATCCATTTGCAAAAGAACTGAATAATAAATGCAACATCTGGTGTGACAACATTTGATTTAAAATGTATTTCAGTGTTAAAATGAATAATTAGTGAGCTTCATTTAATAGAAATGATCAGACGAAGACAGACCGAGAAGAACAAGATGAAGAAATATCGATGACAGTGACTGGCAGTGGGATGGATATGGAATTAAATTTGTGTCTTTAATATGCAATCAAGAAATAGGTTTGAGAGCAAAATTATCCACACTGCAATCAAATTGAAACACTTTATTCAAAACTATACAATAATTTATAAAAACTTAATTTTGTCACAGTATGGCAGACACATGGGTCATCTGAATCTGATTCAGTTTGAAGCAGTTACACAGTGCTGAGCTCAACATAAACATTTCTAATTTTCTAATGATATAGTCTGGGTTTGATTATTTTCAGAGATAATGTTACAGTAATGTACATTAATTAAAGCTATTTCAACTTTTAGTTGCTGTTGAGGGAAATGTCATTAAGTCCAGACTTATTCATGCCTTTACCAGTGGTCCATTCTGGTAGCTGACCAGGTAGCAAGCTAGACTGAAGATCTCCTCAATGCTTCCACACAGAAATTGGTAGGGCTTTGTCAAAATGTTTGTTCTCTTTCACCCTTCTAATGGACCTCTCCACATGTACCCACAAATGTACAATGGATTGAATCTGCCTGACAAGTGGGTCCAGGTGGCAATAATCCTGCTGGCTTTGGTGTTGTGAATGCCAAACTGCTCTGCTACATCCCTGAAAGGCAGGCCCACTGACAGGTACATGAACAGGAGCAGCTCATCTATGGTGTCTAACTGTTAGGCCTAGATATTGTTATGCATGGTGGTGGAATGTAGCTAAGTACATTTACTCAAGTACTGTACTTAAGTAAAGTTCCTCAAAATGGTACTTGTATTTCCATTTTATTTTACTTTATAGGTTGGTTTTAAATCTGCATAAAAAGTACTTTTACCTTTGGTACTTTAAGTACATTTTGATGCTAATACCTTTATTTTTGAATGCAAGACTTGTGCTTCTAACAGAGTATTCTATACTGTGGTATTACTAATTTTATCAAAGTAAAAAATCTGAGTACTTTTTCCACCGCTAGTTATATATTATAATTATTGTAAACGTACATCCATGTCAAACCAT
Source organism: Gadopsis marmoratus (assembly GCA_036023855.1). Classification (NCBI taxonomy): domain Eukaryota; kingdom Metazoa; phylum Chordata; class Actinopteri; order Centrarchiformes; family Percichthyidae; genus Gadopsis; species Gadopsis marmoratus. The sequence goes on from JAVQJF010056369.1 coordinate 17,318, forward strand.
TTGTATGACTCAGAGCTGCTGGTAGAGGCAGGCATGGCATTGGTGAGTCGCACCATCTTGATGTTCTTGAAGCTTCAGTTGCTGTACACTGCTGATCATACTGGAATAGGAGTTAAGGTGCATAAAACATTGTAATGAGTTCGTGCAGAGCAAAGAATACATGTTATTAACAATTAATTTGGGTCATACACGAGCTGTACAATACTATAGGACAATACTGGAAAACAAGTAATATTTTGTGCATAATAACAGCAGCCTCGGCCTGTGAGGTTTCTGACAGGTTGGTTATCCATTCTGCCATGGAGTCAAGGGGAAGTATCATCATTGAGTAGAAAAGGCCATAATACCTCACATTAGCTATGTATTTGAGCCATTTTCACCACCAGCAACATCAATAATACCGTGACACTACAAGTTAAGCTGGCTACAAGCTGATACAACAATACAACACATCACAAATATAAGTAACTCACATCACAAATATAAGTCACTCACATTAGATCGATCACAAATAGTCCTCTTAACTAGTAGCTACAAGCACAACGCACCATCTGTGAGTGACTAAGTGAGCTAAGCAAGCAGCTACAGCCTGACAAAATAATATGTATTTGTTTAACCCATTACAACAGCACAAGTAGTTAAACAAACACAATCTACATGCACCAACTTAATCATAACATTACTGCTATGACTAGGACTAAGTTATGTGTAAAGACTTGACTTTCTCTGGTCTTCTCCTCTCGTTAACTGACTGCAGCTGTTGCCAAGCTGTCACTTCGACAGGCCAATAGAAATGTGTCTTGCATCTTTCAGTGTAGGAATTCACGGAATTTAGCTGAAAAGCAAGCAAAACTTTGGATTTGCAAGCAAAACAGTTTTTGAATGATTTTTTGTTTGCAGTGTCGATAGTTTTGCTCTCCAACCTATTTTTGATTGCATATTGAAGAAACAAATGTAAAGTTGGAGACGCAGTTGTACCTAAAACTCTATGCAAGTACTTAACCAAAAGGGAGGAGATCTTCCCTTTAAGGGTGGGTGGATCGATCCAAAACATCGATAATATCGATACCAACGTTGGTATCAGTATAGGATCGATACTAGCGTGATGGGATCGTTACTTTAATTTCAGTTTTTCTCCTCTACGTTCAGTACTTGCTACCGTTTCATCAAGGCATGTGAGTGCAAACGTTGCTCCTCCCCCCTCTGTTGTGGTTGGCTGTCATGTCGTCACGTGACTCAGCGACGCCAAGAACACACGTAAACTGGCGGACTGCATTCTGTGCGCTGAGTGAGAGGCGAGCAGGATGGCAGATAGGAAGAGAAGCATCGTGTTATTTCACACGTGTAAATGAAAACACTGCACTAAGGATGTATGCTACTGTGGCAAAACCAACAATCTGATGAAACATATGAAAGTCTTTGAAAAACAAAAGTCCGAGCTGCAAAAAAGCAGGGAGGCGGATAATACAGAGCCAGGCTTAGACAGACCCAGACCCCCGGCACAGAGACAGACGTCACTGAGTCTTTTCAGGGAGGCAAAGAATATCCAGGTAGCCTATGTTGAAAGTAATATTTTAGTCGGATTAGATTATAGTGTGATGGCTCAAGCACA